>SNQJ01S0169728.1:0-20672 GCA_010110895.2 Picea sitchensis
ATCATAAGCATCTTTGGCTAGTTTGTTGACTCATCATATATATTGCCTATGTGTGTTCTGGTTAACTGATTAGTTTTCTTATCCATTTGATTTACAAACCTATCTGATAATAGCTCTTGAAGGCCTTGTATTGCATGAATATAGCTAGATTGTCTTGAAGATACAAACTAGTGATTAAGATATTCATCTTGATCCAAACCCACACCCATTATTGAGAAAATAGTTAACAAAAATTTCAAGTTACCAGACATCTCTGATTTACAGCCTAGGAGAGTTTCCTAGAGTGATAACAAATTGGCGCCATTGTTGGGGAGAGGAGACTGAAGCTCAGCTTCCCTGGGAGACAATAAGATCCAAATTTGATGATAGACAAAGTTTGGACACATTTTGGGTTATAACCATCTATTTGGCGACTCCATTGAAACAAAGTGGCTCCGAGAAGGGCTCATACCAGGGAAAACCAAGAAAGACCACTGGTAGCACCAGTTCCAGATCCTGAGAAGATCATCAGAAGGGGAAAATATTTGCAAAGAAAAACTTCCGGATCCGCAAGAGAATCTAATCCAGGTATTTCAAGAAACACTTCTTCTTTTGTATCTAGAGAACCTCTTGTCGAATCCCCTTCTGTTGAAACTTCTAGTTCTCAAAAAATTGAGATTGTGTCAGAAAACTTGAAGGGCGAGGAGCCTTCAATTTCCTCTGATGTTATAGATTCTATTTCTGAGCATGTTATTACATCCAATTTGAGAGAAGAAGTTTTAGGATCCCTCCAACAAAAGGACTCTTCCTCTTCTTTTAATTCTTCACCTACTAAACCTATAGAGGGTGTATTCCATACTCATACCAGTCTTCCCGTTCTTGAAGATATTTTACAAGATATTTCCTCTAAGGGTGAAGAAAACTTAGCCTTACTGCTCGGTCAGTTTTTCAGAGCCTCTTATTTTCCACCTTATTCAGGAAATTTTTCCCACGGTAGTCATCCTACAAGTGCTTCTCCTTCTTTCCTCAGTGAAGTAAGAAAACCATTGTTTATAGTCTCACCTATCCCATCTCAACCATCATCTTCTAAGGCTTCTTCCTATGCATCAACCCCCAATATTTCCATGGTTGCCCCTTTGAAAAAGATGGAACAAATCTTAGCCAATAGATATGCCCCTCTTGTGTTGCCCAATCCCTTATCATCCATGCCGATGGCATATTATCAGAAATATATGCCGAAGTTTACTAGATCCGGGGATTATACTGTTGAAGAACATATAGAAGCTTTCTATGCTTATGTTGAGAACATTAACATTCCAGAAGAAGATGTTTGGACCAGAATTTTTGTACAGAGCTTGGATGGCCAATCCAGGAAGTGGTTCAAGGAACTACCAGTAAATTCAATGGTAGGTATTGAGCAGTTAGATGAGGTGTTTTTGAAACACTGGGGAGAAAGAAGGGATCTCTTGTATTACATCTCTAAATTCATAAATCTAAGAAGAGAAAGTGGGGAGTCGGTCTCAAAATTCACCAAAAGATTTAATAAGATGTTCGGAAAGATTCCTGCAGAGATCAAGACAACAGATGCATCAGCAAAGATCACTTACTCTTCTGTCTTTGATCCAGAATTTTGCTTAATCCTTAGAGAAAGAAGATCAGCCACACTTGCTTTAATGCAATATGTTTCTCTTGAGGTTGAATCTAACATTATGGTATCTCAGAAACTTAAAGGAAAATTTGAGAGAAAGAAGTCTTTTGCCGGTCCTCCTTCTTCTTCAAATACCAAAATGGAAAAGATGACTAAGATGTTGGATAACTTGACCTCGGAAATGTCAAAACTGAAAATTCAGAGTCAGCAGCCAGCAAGAAGTAAAGAGCCTAATGCTTATGCTCCTAGGAATCCCAATGCCTTCCCTTACAGAAGGAACAACCAATAGGTCTAGATCCTTCAGAGAGACAAGAATGCAACTGATGATCAAAGAATTAGGGCCCCCTTCAAAAATGCAATGCTAGAAGAAGAACAGGAGCTATCTCATGACGAAGTTGAAGAAGAAGATGAAATAAATTGATTTGGGGATGAAAATGATTCCTCCTTTTTGATAGAAGTAGATTATGAGGAAGCCCAAATGGACGAGCAGATTCATGAGGAAAGCATTGAAGAATCTTTTTATCAGACAGATGATCATCTAGGTTACAATTTAAGATCTAAGACTGCTACTCCAAAGCCATCGCCTACTGCTCCCGGGAAAAAGAAAGAAGTTGTTGCCAAGCAGCCTGCCGCTCTTGTAAAACAGACCTCCACTCCTGCAAAACAACAGCAAAAGCAATTGCAGCCCCAAGCCAAAGAAAAAGTCACCCTCAGAGATCCTCCTAATGAGGTAAAACCTTCCTATAGATTATCATACTCTTTTAATTTCGAATCATAAATTCAGAAAGTAAAAATACCTATGCCATTGACTGAACTTATGAAGAATGAAATTTTCAAGTCTGATATCCTGAAATCCCTTGAACCAAAGACTCCTCCAGCTATTGATTACGTAAACCTACAATATGACAAGCCCATAGTGACTATAGGACCTATGGTAGAATATCGAGATGACTCTTGTCCACCCTTCTACATATCCCTAAATATGCATGACAAGATCCTTCACAACTGCTTGCTTGACTCAGGAGCATCACACAATCTTATGCCTAAAGCAGTGATGGATCAACTTGGGCTTGACATCACAAAACATTATCATGACCTCTTCTCTTTTGACTCTAGGAAAGTCAGATGTCTCAGCCTCATAAAAGACCTTTTTATGAACCTTTCCCAATTACCAATGAGAAACATGGTAATGGATGTTGTAGTGGCTGATATCCCACTCAAATTCGGCCTCCTCTTGTCGCGTTCATGGAGAAAAAGGATGGGGGGTACCTTGCAGATGTATATTTCATATGCCACAGTCTCTATGTTTGGAGGAGAGCTAAAGAGACTTTACAAAGAGAATCAACTTGCCTACATCATTAGTTATGGAAAAAATTCTGTAAACCATCCCACTTATGCTTTAGACACATACTTTGGATCTTGCATTCTTCAAATAGATGAATCTCAGCCAGTTTCTTTGCAGCTCACAAAGCCTACTTATCAGTAGACTGATGGAGAGAGTACTCCCATGTGGACCATGTTCTTTGACTGTCCTAGTACCAAAGATTCAGTAGGTGCAGGTGTAGTTTTGATTTCTCCTTCGAAAGAGGCTATGCATTTGTCTTTTAAGCTTGAGTTCAAAACTACTAACAATATAACAGAGTATGAGTCTTTGCTATTGGGATTAAAATATGCCAAGGAAATGGGAATCAAAGGACTAAAAGTGTTTGGAGACGCGGATCTCATCATACCGCAAGTGAACAATACTTTCCAAGAAAAACATGTCAAATTGAAAGCCTACAGGGATGAGGTATCGAAAATCAGGGACTCATTTTCCCTTTTTGACATTTCTTATATACCCAAAGCTATGAATCATCTTTTTTATTCCCTTGTTTTTTCAGCCAATATGTTTATTCCTCCCATGCCTCCCAGACTCAATTATGAAATCCAAGTCAAATATAGACCATCCTTGCCCGACAATATTAAATATTGGAAATTTTTTAAAGATGATGATGATCTTAGTAGATTTCTCCAGGTGGTAGATGAATTTTCTGATATGCATATTGACTAGAAAAATCAAAATGTAGAGGAATCCAAGAAGCCTAAGCTAAAAAGAAAAATGGGTCAACATGATATCGTTCATTTGCCCAACAATTATATACCTCAAGGTTTGGTGCCTCTTAAGAAGCTTTTTGATCATAACAATGTCCCCTACAAACCTGATAAGAAGGAGAAAGATCATGTTGTCCGTGAGCATAATATAGGAATCCAAAATCATCCTAAATTCATAAATCTATCCGTTGAATTAACCGTTGATTAGAGGTCTAAATATTGCAGCATTATGAAGGAATTCGCTGATGTTTTTGCCTGGAAATATAGTGATATGAAAACTTATGACCCTGAGGTCATTCAACATAAGATTTCCCTCGATAAAGACACCATCCCTTTCAAACAGAAACTGAGACCTATCAATCCTCTCCTATTGCCTCTAATTGAAAGAGAAATCAAAAAGCTTCTTGATGCCAAAATTATAATCCCTTTAAGATACTCTAAATGGATTGCAAATATAGTGATAGTGAGAAATAAAAATGGTGAGATCAGGTTATGTGTTGACTTTAGAAACCTAAATAAATTCTCAAAGAAAGAAAACTATCCCCTACCCAAGATGGAACATTTGTTGCAAATAATTTCAGGGGCCATTGTCATGTCTTTCCTAGATGGTTTCTCAAGCTATCACTAGATTTTTGTACATCCTGATGACCAAGAAAAAACTGCCTTTACTACTCCTTGGGGTACCCTCATGTACGCCAAGATGCCATTCGGGTTGATGAATGTCGGGGCCACTTTTTCAGAGGGCCATGGACATAGCTTTCGTGGGAGAAAAGGACAAGTTTTTCCTCATCTATCTTGATGACATCATAGTTTATTCCAGCAGTCATGAAGAGCACTTGAAGCATCTGAAAATAGTATTTCTGAAATGCAGACAGTTCGGAATTTCATTGAACCCCAAAAAGTCTCAATTTTCTCTCAAGAAGGGCAAGCTCCTAGGCCACATCGTTTCAGCAGAAGGTGTGAAAAATGATTCGTCTCAGGTTGAAGGAATTCAGAGGTTGTCCATACCAAGGTCAAAGAAGTATATACAATCTCTACTTGGTAAGATAAAAAAATTCAGAAGATTTTTTCCAAATTTCGTTGAGTTAGTGAAACACGTAACTTCTATGCTTAAAAAGGGGTCCAAGATAAAGTGGATAGACAATGCAATAATTTCATTTTAGGATATCAAATAGGCTATCATGGAATCCCCCACTCTAATCAGTCTATATTACACCAAAAAATTCTATATTTTCTCTTTTGCTTCCTATGACACAGTGGCAGCAGTCTTATTACAAAAAGATGATGAAAGTCTTGATCACCCAGTGGCCTTTTTCAGAAAAACACTGAGAGACATTGAACTAAGGTATGATCCTATATAAAAACAAGCTTATGCTCTCATTAAGTTGTTAAAATATTTCAGAATTTATATCCTCCATGAAAGGTTATTGCATATGTTCCTTCAGCCTCTGTGAAGGATGTCTTGACTCAGCCTGATATTGATGGGAAGAGAGCTAAATGGATTGCAAAGCTAATCGAGTTCAACATAGAAGTGAAGCCCATTAAGATGGTAAAAGGCCAAGTCCTTGCCAATCTTTTGATCGAAGAAAACTGTGATCTTTTGGACATAAATTTCATTGAGGAAAGTTCAGCAAGTTCACAGACAGAGGCAGCAGCGGAAGGACAACATAACAACCAACAGGTGGTCGAGCATTTGTTTCCATGTGAGTGGTATTCAGGTATTATTCATTTTTTATAGAAGTTGGAAGTTCCTCCTGAACTTATCATGACTCAAGCCCGAGCCCTCAAGCTCAGAGCAATTAAATTTTGCATTAATAAAAATCTTTTGTATTGGAAAGATCCTGTTGGTTTAGTACTAAGATGTTTGAAAAAAGAAGAATCAATTGAAGTCATACATCAGTTTCATTCAAGTATCTGTGGAGGCCATCATTACTGGAAGACCATAGCTCATAATATTTTAAGGGTTGGGTATTATTTTCCTTTTCTTTTTTCAGATGTGTGCGCCTTTGTAAAATCTTGTGATAAATGTCAAAGATTCATAGGAAAACAACAACTAAAATATCTTCCCCTGAGACCTATTGTAGTGAATGGTCCTTTTCAGTAGTGGGGTTTAGATTTCATAGGTGAGATTAATCCTTCATCTAGTGGTCAGCATAAATGGATCTTGGTAGCCACTGACTATTTTACAAAATGGATAGAGCCAATCCCCACTAGAAATGCCACTCATCAGGTCGTCATGAAATTTCTCCATGAGAACATCCTGAGCAGATTCGGTTGCCCAAAAAGGTTAGTGACAGATAATGTAGCAGCTTTCAAAGCTGATGCATTGGTTGACATGTGCAGATCAATGGGCATTCAATTGGTACACTCTACTTCCTACTACCCTCAAGGTAATGGCCTTGTCGAGTCGGCCAATAATAGTCTAATCAGAATCATCAAAAAGTTCTTGGAGGAGAATCAAAAGAATTGGGATTCTAAACTAAAGTTTGCTCTTTGGGCAGACAGAGTAACTAACAAGAAATCCATAGGAACTTCTCCCTTCAACATGGTCTATGGAACTAATGCCATTTTCCCTATTCAACTAGTTTTGCCAGTGGCCAAGTTTTTTCAGGAGAAACAAATTGAATCAAATGATATGATAAGAAGAATGCTTGACTTGGTAGAGTTGTAGCAGGTCAGAGAATAGCTGGTGGATAAATCAGATGCTCATCAAAATAGGATCAAGGATAATTTTGACAGAAAAGCAAAGGTGGATGATTTTCAGGTTGGTGACTCGGTTCTGAAGTGGGATGCACTCAGACAAGATAAAGGCAAGCACGACAAGTTTGATTCCTTATGGACCGGTCCTTTCATGATAACTCAAGTACAACACAACAACACCTTCATTCTACAATGTCTGGAAGGTGAAGAAATGTTTGGTGGCCCAGTCAATGGGCGTTTTCTGAAACTCTATTTTATCTAAGGCTTTGAAGCCTTGTCATTGTAATTTTATTTTTTAGCTTTTGGTTTTACAGAATAACTCCATGCCCAATGGAAACACTAGTAAATAGGTTTAATTTTTTGTTTTTCAGGAAAGGCATTGGTTCTGTGGTTCTTGAAACCTCACAGGGAGGCTTCCCCCCCCAATAGGATCCAATGTTATCTCCTCCAATAAATCAATCGAGATTTTGCATCTTAGGTGATATGGAGTCTTTTAAAAAGGTATGTTTTTTAATTTTTTAAGGTTCATTTCTCAAAGCTTTACCCATGTAATAAAGTTTAAATAAAAGTTCGTTTAGTTTTTGTTTGATCTAATTCAAATATCAGATTTTGGTGGCTTAGGTGAACATATTGATTGTTCAATAGCCAGCGAAAGCCTTAACTTTCAGATGCTTAAATAAAGGAATCCAGGGCCATTTTAGCCACCAAAATCGTTGAGGCAGGGAAATACCCAGCATGTCCTATCACACGTTTCAACTAATGGGTTCAACATTTCCATGATTGCACAAGCCGCCGAAAGGACTGGAGAAAGAACCGTTCACAACCGGAAGTTGATCCCTCTATGATATAAGTGAATCTCTCCAGATCGCTATATCATTAAGCCATGTGCTTATGTACTCTCTATTTATTTCAGTTATTCGCCATGACTGCTGCAAATCATCAACCATTTTGCCGCACTCCTTGCAATCAGTGCCACATTCAAAAGCTCACCTCAATTATCTCAATTTTATCACAGCCGAGCCGATTTTCGCTAAGTCTACGCAGTGTAACTCTTCATGAAATCTTCTCCTTCGATCACAGGTGTGTGAAAACGTCATGGAAAATGAAGAAAGGAACGTAAAACCTGAGAAAGGAGCTCAACGATATCGGTTACCTGGAATCACACCCGGAGGTATGTCAAATTTTCAAGGATGCAGGGTGTTACAATTTTTGCAAAAAATTACAGAGTTTTCATCAATAGGTGGTAGAGGCCTTTGCCCTCAATTTCGATGGAAAGAAAGCAATCATCAGTCAGGATGAATTCGAGATAGATGAAGCCCTCATAGCGGAAGTGACAGAGCTTCCCACGACTGGAGATAAATGGTTTAAAATGACAGTTATTAAAAATGTTGAATTCAGGACCTATTTAAAACCAGAACATAGGGGTTTAATATGGAAGAAAGATATTCATGTATATTTCCTGGAAGAGAAATGGCAACAGTTAGTGAAAGCTATAATGGTTTATATAACCTGTGAAGGGCGATACAACAGGGTGATGATTTACCATTTTAAACTTATAAACCATTTGACTGGTAGAAACCCACTCAATCTGCCCTATTTCCTCCACCGAATCTTATCCAAGATGGCTCATCAAGTCAAGGCCAAACCTAATAAAGTTGTAGGAAGATTATCCCACCATAGTCTAATCAAACTTTTGTTTTGTGAGTTGTTACAAAGAAGAAGTAAAGAGTGGAATTACTTCTTATTCTGGAATTATTTCCAAATCGAGGTTCAATCAGAGGGCAAGAAGAGTCCTCATTCCAAGAAGTCCTCCACTCCCAGAAGTGGAAAGAGGAGGAGGAGAGCTATCTATCCAACCCCAGTCAATCAACCCTCTCCTTCCTACAAGCCGAGAAAAACTAAGAAGAAATTAATTTTAAGCAGTGAAGAAGAAAAGGCCAAAGAATCTCCAACGAACAAAAACATTATAAATCTTCCTTACACAGACTCTGAGAATGAAGAGCAACAGTTTGAAACAGGGCACGAAGATTCAGTTACCACAGGGCGTGACAATTCTACTTTTGTGGATATATACACAATAAGTTATGATAATCTTCCATCACCTACACCCTGAGAAGAACAAGAACCACAAATTGCAGATGCCTCATCTAGCAAACAAGTGAAGAAGAATAAATCAAAAGAAATCAAGAAACTTAAAAAGAAGCTAGCGAGCAAGAAGTGCTAGAAAGGGTAGTAAAAACTAGGTATGAAACTCTATCAAAAAAATTTGCAGAAAGCAACTCAACTTTGGAAAGACTGGCCCATGAAAGCATAAAGGAGAAGAAAAAGAAAAACAAGATCGTAAAGGACTACAACATCTTATGGACAGTAGCTCAGGGTTTGAAGAAAAAGGTCATGGCTTTGAAGAAAAATGCAATGTCTTCAAAACACCAGGCTCATGTTTCTCTTGAGACCCTTATAAAGGTGGAAGTTCAGTGCAATGAACCAGAGGCAGACAATAACCCTATAAATTTTGAGCAAGATACAGAAGCCTAAAAAGATCAGTTCTAAGGCGTTTTTGAGCTAAGACAAGGGTATTTTTGAAATTTTGATAATCTTAGGTTTCGGTGGCTTAGGAAAACATATCGATTGTTCATTAGCCACTGAAAGCATAACTTTCGGTAGCTAATCGACCCAAATTCTATTTACTCTAGCTACCGAAAGCACTGATAAGACAAAAAGCTAATGTTTTTATATAGGTCCAAGTTTTTCTTGTTCAAAAGCCTAAAAAATGGTTCAAATCGATGGAAGATAATTAATGACATCTTTATCAAGAGTTTATTTTGGTTTTGGAGATGCTTTAAAAGACAGAAAAGGTAAACAACGATTAGCTATTGTCAAGGATATAAGACTGTTTGACTGTCAATAGGTGTCAAGTTCGAATCCTCCCATATCACATGAGATCCAACAGCCTCGGAAGGCCCACTACACCTGCCTAGAATCTGAAGAACATAAATATCAGTCGAGAAGTTGAATTGATCTAGTCTACTTGGGCCAGTTATCGATTTTCTATTTTTGGCAAAATCGATCCAGTAATCTAGGATCTGGAAACTGTTTGTAAAAGGCTATAAAGCCAAGAACATTTGAGGAATAGAGGGTTCGATTTTGAGTTCTATAATCCACTATTATTGTAAAGAGACACTTTCTTTAATATATTAAGCCCGCAATCTTCTTTCATTTGTTATTGTCAGACTCTCCTTCATCTTTGTCTATGCATATGAGTTGAAATCATTCTTTTGTCTATGTTTAATGGTCCCATGTTAACTATCATCTTACTTTTGATTGTTAAGCAAGAATCAGAAGAATCTTTGGCTATTTTGTTGACTCATCATATATATTTCCTATGTGTGTTATGGTTAACTGATTAGTTTTATTATCCATTTGATTTACAAACCTATCTAATAATAGCTCTTGAAGGCCTTGTATTGCATGAATATAGCTAGACTGTCTTGAAGATACAAACCAGTGATTAAGATATTCATCTTGATCCAAACCCACACCCATTATTGAGAAAATAGTTACCAAAAATATTAATTTACCAGGCATCTCTGATTTACAGCCTAGGAGAGTTTCCTGGAGTGCTAATAGTTTGTATTAATCAAGAATTCCTGATTACAATGTGTTCAAGCTCGGACTGTAATAGAGTCTCGACTCTCTTCTCCTCTCTACCTGTTCTATGTTCTACCTCTTCTCTCTTTCCTCTTACTCTTACTCCCTTCTAAACAGAAAACAAAGATCTTTTTACAAAAGGGGGCTCCTCGAGCTCTTCCCTCCATCTCACCAACTCTCATTAATTTACATTCAATTACATTGAATGGCTGTCTAGTCCGAATAGGATCTAGATATCATCCTTACAACCATTTAAGGAAACCTTTATCTAAATCCTGCGCACATGCATGGCTTTTGTCTCTACCAGCCTTACAACATTTAATACAATTTTCAAATTTTAAAAAATGAGAGAGTTGTGCCTATCTCCTTCCATTGAATGCATGCTTTGATGTGATGGTTGGCTGGTGCGTAGCTGGCTTGGAGCGATGCTCCTGCATCATACTCCTATGTTGTGAGAAATTCATGAGCTCCTACTCATGAGCTTCCCAGCATCACTGTCGAAATCCACTTGGATCCAAAACAGTTCTTTGGAGCTATCCATCCACTCCATCACTTCGTTGTTGTTGTTGCATCTGTTGCTCTATTTCTATTGCAAGTCCCTTGTTGTTCAACTTCCCTTTGCTGACCGCTTCTACTGATTTGATCATTAGCCTTATGATCTCCTCAATTATCTTGTCTAGCTGCTCCCATGGCTAGCTCTCCTTTTGCAGCCTTCTTCGTTGCACTTCTTCCCTGCAAATGGGTATATCATCCCGATCCCCCAGACTATCTTATTCCTCTATGGCCTCAACTTTCCACCCTGATGAAAAATTCAGCTCTACAGTCTTTTCACTGAGTTGTTGCCCAGCTTCCTCTTCTGACAGCTTAGCTTCTGCCATTTCTCCTTGAGTTGGTTTGACTCCAGCCTTATCTAGCTGCTCCTTAGACTAGAATTTTCCTTCATCTATTATTGCATGCCTCGACATTATAGTCATCATCATCTGTTCATCTCCCTGGCTGAAATTTCTGAGCGATTCCTCAGAATCCTCCTCTGTTAACATCTGCATGACTATTTTCTCTTGACAATCATTTACTAGCTCTGGATGGATTAACCAATCCTCCAACATTTCTAACTCCAACTCCCATGGAGTGAGTATCTTATCCTTATGTTCTTCTTTTTCTAGGGAAGATTTTGATGTCTGCTCCATTTCTTCATTCTCCTTGACAGTCAAAGTTGGTTGTCTTTTTGTTGTTGTACCCACAACATCTTCTCTGGCCTCCACTGGGCTATGTGGAAAGAATAATTCAATTCCCCCAATGATCATAAAGTGTTTATGATCCTTCTCTATCATCTATCCTCGTTGATATGAACTCACCTCTGAGCTCATATTATCTCCCTTGCCCACCTCGAAATTTGGGATTTCTGCATTGCTCACCTGGCAGTCTTTGAGATCAACCATTGACCTATTTTTGTTTCCTTCCTAGCAATATGAAACTTTTATCTTTCCCTGATGGTAGTCTTTGAGGTCATCCATCGATCTCTTCTTATTTCTCACCTGGAAAATTGGAATTTCCCCACTGTCTTCTTGGCAGTTTCTGAGATCTCTTCTCGATCTCTCTTCCTCCTCCTTATCGCTGAGATTTCTCCCAATTTCTGGCTCACAGATGTGAGCCACTTCTTCCGTGTCTCTGAGCCTTTCATAATACCTCATCCATCCTCTCAATATCCTTCATTGTCCTTTGGCCAACAATTTCTTGACTGGCCACTTTGCTTTCCTCCTCAAAGGCCATTCATACACCCAATGTGTCTTTGCATCCTACTACATTTGAAATGCAAGATTCTCCATCCTCTCCCCCACCTCAGTGAGCTCTTTATCCATATCATCTTTTCTCTACTGCTAATGGTTCTTCTTTCCACTGCATTCATGGCCTTTAGTAGCCATCTTCACCTTCAATCTTCCCTCCTGGTAAATTTGTTGTTGTTACTCTATAAACGAGAGTACTTCCAGCTTTTCCTTACAATCGACCTGACTGTCTATTGATTGTTGCGTATCTGTGAAAAATCACCACAGAGCTTCAACAATCTGCCTTCCTTTTTCCTCTGCCTCCCTCTGCCTACAATATACCAACAAAAACAAGCTCTGATACCAAAGTGATAGCAAGACCCTCGACCCTCGGGCCGAGATCTGCTCAGGATCATTTTTAAATTCTCTTTGAGATGAAAAGGCTCCCTTGAGTCCCTATTGGAACCTCAAATTATGCAATCCATAGGTCCTCCATGAAAACTCCACCGGCATAAACACGCACCAGGCATGAGTCTTCACCTCCACGCAACCACGATGCTATGTCCTCAGGCCAAGCCAAGAGGCGCCCTTCGCAAATCGGGACTTCGGGTAGTTCAAAACAAAGTACCCCGGTTCTGGCCTTTCGATCACCGAAAACCCGAAAAGGGTTGTCATATGACAAGCTCCTCCCCTAATCCTTTCCTTGTGATACTTCTCCGTGACCTGGACCTTAATCAATAAGGCGCTTTTTGGGTTCATGACTTTGCAGGTCTTGCATACAAGGTAGAAAACCCTTCTATTCCCTGATTCATGACATGCAAAAGTCAACATGCGATTGACTCTACCATTACAATGCGCCTGCGCCACCTGGAATAGACTCCCTCTCTTCAGCTCCTTTGTGATATGAAAATAACCAAGGCCTTAACGCAAGGGCTTTTGTTACTCGCAATCTTGCGCATTCGTGAGTCGAAGACCCTCGATTCATCTTTCACTCCAAACATATGATACCCGAGATGTGATACGGGTATGGCTCCCTCCTCGCTAGCGCCTGCTACATATAACCGTAGGCTAGAATAAACACTAGCACTACTCACAACTCGCGACTTCGCGAGTTGGAGTATTGAGCCCTCTTGCTCCTCCTTTGCGAAACCCGAAAGAACGATAAGTCAGCGATGGGTTGAATCCTTCCAAGGGGACGCGTGTATGCCACCTGTCGCCTACTTCTGCCTTTTCTGTGCGTTGTATGTTTGCACCACCTGTCAACCACGTGGTCTCCACCTAATGGATGTGCCATGTGTTCACACGATCCCTCAACGCTCGGAACTTCGCGACTTCTGCAGTCGAAAAGAAATTCTTTCAACCTTTGAACCCCTAATACGCGATACCACACAGAGGTTCTGATCCAATGGTTCTCTCGTGGCTTGGATCCAACAGTCTGGATCTCCTTCCCTGCTCCTCACGACTTGGGACTTGGAGCGACCAAGAATTTGGTCTTCCCTCCAAACTCATGAACCCTGAATTCGGGAAATGATCCAACGATGTAGGGTGAAACGAGATCAATGGCTCATATTGACCCTCGACTCCTGGGTGATGGGTTTCTCCGGCCTCTAACCACCTTGCAAATCCCATCGATCCAGTCATCCTGGCCTTTTCGGAGTTTTATGTTGCAGGATTTCATGATGCAACGACTCCAAAATCACTTGCCGCTCCAAACCCTGAACTCTGATACACGAGTTCTTGTATGAGATCAATGACTGTCATTGATCTGGATCTAACAATCACTATCCTTTCTGAGCTTTAGAGTATCAGAAGATACTCAGCCTTAATCCCCTCACTGCTTTGTGAGATCCAACGGCCCATGAGATTTTGCACTTCTCCACGAAGTGTCTCCACCATCGGTTTTAGCTCCTCTCCTGCGTGACCTCCCAGAGGTTAAACTCCGTGCACCTTCCTTCAGATCCAATGACTATCGGTTCTTTGCACTAAATCTGACGGCCCAGATCTGTTTCTCTTCCTTTTGTTCTTTCCTACGTGCATCTGTATGTAGACTTCAACAACCTAGATCTCACCTCTCCAGCTGATCTAACGACAGTTGTGCTCTACCTTGATCATTCCCTTCTTCCTTTCCCTTGGAAGATTTCTTGATCGAAAAGGCCTCGACCTTTGTCTCTGCTGCGAAGCCTATAACCTTGGCTCCCACCTGTATTCTAAGAGGTGTTCCTCCTCCTGAGCTTTATTTCTCTGAACCTCAAAGGTTCCTTTGATCTCTACAACCTCTTGGAGGGCCTTTGCATGAAACAGTGTTATCTCTTCTAAGCTTATCTATGGCTCAGACCTTAAAGTGTCTCTGTCCCTTTCTCTCCTTGAAGGGATGTAGGTGCCCTCTGGCAACTTCCTGCTCAAGCATGCTTTGTTGAGCCTACCAGGTGTTCAGTAACCCTGTGAGTGTCTCCTCCTGTGACACTTCTCTTCTCTCCAAACTCAACAAAGAGTTCCTTCTGTGCACACTTGCACCAACTCAATGCCCTTCTGGAAGAGTTCTCCAGAATCTTCAGTGACTCTGCCTTCTCACTAAGCTCAAAATAGATTTCTCCTCGATGCACCCTGTGCATTTTCTCAATGCCCTCCTGGCAGAGTCTCACAGAATTCTAAGAAAATTTGTCTGTCCTGTGCCCTCCTCTGCACAGTTCTTCCTTCAAGGTGTTAAACAACCTTGAGGATTCTCCTTGATTCAATGACTTCAGCTGGTGCACCCTCCTGGCACGTCTTTGTCTGAAATTACACAGAATTTACAAGTGCACTTCTTGCACTAGCTTACAGAGACCGCAGTACTCTGTCATGCACTCTTGCATGAAGCCACAAAGAACCCAAAACTGGAATCAAAGAAATCTCAGATAGGAAAATCTATCTATTCCTGCAAATGCACATCTAACATACATCTATAGCATATCATCAACACATAAATACAGTCATTCATGAACTCACAAACACATGAACAACAACATCCAGGAAAAAATGCTCTGTTTGTATTAATCAAGAATGCCTTATTACAATGTGTTTGAGCTTGGATTGTAATGGAGTCTTGGCTCTCTTCTCCTCTCTACCTATTCTTTGTTCTACCTCTTCTCTCTTTCTTCTTACTCTTACTCCCTTCTAAACAGAGAACACAGATCTTTTTACAAAAGGGGGCTCCTTGAGCTCTTCCCTCCATCTCACCAACTCTCATTAATTTACATTCAATTACATTGAATGGTTGTCTAGTCCGAATCGTATCTAGATCTCAGCCTTACAACCATTTAAGGAAACCTTTATCTAAATCCTGCGCACATGCATGGATTTTGGCTCTACCATCCTTACAACATTTAATACAATTTTCAAATTTTGAAAAACAAGAGGGGTGCGCCTCTCTCCTTCCATTGAATGTGCGCTTTGATGTGTTGGTGTGCTGGCGCATAGCTGGCTTAGAGCGATGTTCCTGCATCAGCAAGCTAAGGAAAACAAAACATCGCCACATGGAGATTTCATCTCTCAGTCTTCTAAGAGTCATCAAATGGTTTTATTTAAGCGGATGACTCTTCTCATACTCCGACCATTTGATGAATACATCCTCGCATGTGTTGGCATACAGGAATATGTGTTGATCCATTGGGGCCGAAAGGGTCTCTTTTATCTCCACTGCCCATGCATGATACTTATCTATTCTAGCACTTAACTGTTGCAACTATGTCTGGGCCTTGATCAGGTGTTCCATGAATTGTTATACTTGACCTAGCACCATGTTTTCCACCTTTCCTATCTTTGCAGCCCGCGACGAGTCTTGTTTGGCATGTAATTTGACTATGTCATGGAAGTCAACAATGTCATTGAGTGTGATGAATTCTGGTTGTTCGATGTCTCTCATCACTCGATTGATCTTGGTCTAGCTATTTTCACACTTGGCCCACTTCTCTTGGGTTTCCTGATGAGGTTCTTTGGCCATTTTCACCCAGTATTCAACCGACTTCTTTATGCAGTCAATGTTGCTATCCCTTAGTACCTGAATGTCGTTCTCTTTGGCGTCTCAGCCCTGCTGAACTACACTAATGTAATCAATCATTTCCACTGCTTGGTGTGCTTTCTCATACCATCTATCCATATCTTTGCACATCACCAACTCCATGAGGGTGTCTTCTTGAAAATCAGTTATCCCTGCAGTGAAAAGGTGTCTCTCATTTGTGAATTTACTATAGGCGTCCTGTAATTCGCTTCTCAAGAACATTGTGGCATGTGTGGAGTCCTGATAATATTTCTCCAAATGGAGTATATGCTCCAACTACTTTAGCGCAGAGGCCAAATCCTTTTCATCCCTTTTCTCTCTATCTAGGGTGGCATCTGTAATTTCCATCCCTGCGTCGATAAATTCGTATGTCTTGGAATTCTCCATGCCAATCATTTTTTCCTCTGTGGTGATGAGGATGGAGAGATCCAAAGTAAGCCTCCTCTTCTTGGTGGCTCTCTTCAATATGGATTTCCTTTTCCGGTCATAGGAGATGGCTTGTATATCAGCAACCTCATCCACGAGTTCAGGGATTTTTTGATCTCCCTAGGTAAGCATGTTTCCCAGGCTCCCGACAATGTATATTTGTTCAAGAATGGGTTCTTGAACCTCTTCCATGTGTTCAAAAATTTCAGACTCTAGTTGTTTCTCATCAAAAGGTAAAGTACCGGATGAAATTGAAGCATTAGGGGAAGGATTGGTACTTACTTTATAATCGGTTGTTGAGATGTCGATTTCCTATTGTGGAACTTCTTCTTCGTGTTTTCCCGACCCTAGCTCATCCTTTGAGTTATCCACTTGGGTCCCTGGTACATCGAGTAGCTCAATGTCTAAGACACTTCGAACTCCTGGTCATTCTGTGGAATTCTTTGAATTTGAGCATCGGGAGCTGGGGAATATGCCTTTGCGGGTTCCTTTTCCTCTATGATTTGTACCAAAGTCACCAAGGAAACCTCATAACTCTCCTCATCATCATAGATTGTTATTAATTCTTGGAGGGGGTTTGGTGCAATTTATCTCCCTAAAGTCCTCTCTATCTCTGGTTGAGCTGAAATGTCCCCTAGTGATTTGGCATGTGGCGTTGAAAATTCAGGGTTATCCAACCCGATGATTTATTCAATTTGTATTATTTCTGGGTCACTTGGACCTACCTGGATTTCGATTGGGTTGTTGACAGGGACCCTTCTCATTTCCATGAGGTCAAGGTCATTCTGCAACTCATCAATTTCTCTCTACGCTTGTTCCTTTAGGACCAATCCCCTTGTCTATTCCTCTGGTGTCATAGACAGTCCCCTGTTATGCACCTCTGTTGCCTCTATCTCTATGATTTATTCCCTAGCTTTGAGGGCCTATTGAGTCGACTTCTCTATTGTTGTTGCATGTTCATCCATTCTCATGGCCTTGAACCTGGTCATTTTTGGGTCGGCCATCCTTTGCACCACATTTTCCCAGTCCTAGGTGTTCTCTGTGAAGACTTTGTCTTCGAACTTTTCGTGAGAATATGGCTAGCAGGATGACACCTGTGAATCATGTTGCAGGATCAAGCCCTTTGGATCGTGCTTGCAGAATTGTCCCGTCGAGAATCTGAATTCGAGTTGTCTCAACCCTTCTTGTTTGACTTGAGCGGTGTCCTTTACCAAGTAGAAACCTACATGGAAACCATAGGGTATGAAAGCTCATTTCTTGTTCTTGACCAGGGTGGCGTTGTATCCCTACAAGATGGTTTGATAACATATTTCTCCTATGAAAATCTGGTCTGGGACATGAGATGGTAGGATATGTGGTGCTCCAGTGGCCCCAAACACCCTAATGTAGGTGGCGATCTCATCCAAATACCAATGGACTACCTTGGATATCATCTTCTTGGATGTCGCCGATAGCCTTGGGCATTCCTTCTTAAAAATAATAAAATAAATTTGGGCAATAAATTCATCGCAGATGAGGGAGTAATATTTCCTATACATTTTTTCCCATAGCATGTTGAAGTAGATGAGGATTGGGAGCTCTGTGATATGTCAGCTTAGATTCAATCCAGTGAAGACGTTTCTGGCGCACATGACATCGAGCAGGTATGTAAAAAGTTGGTGCTTCCCCTTCCTTCGGTGCCTAGGCCTGTTTCACACAGATGCTCAGTTGCTTGGAGATTATTGCTCCCCAGTTGAAGCTGCACCCAACGATCACAATTGTGTAGGCCAAAGGCATCCATGCATCTAAAAACTTGGAGAAATATTTCTCTCCATACAATCATCAAATGAGAGCCATCAAATAGACATATGGCTCCCTTAATTTGGTTGTCCCATACCAGGAAATGCTCCGGTTGGTGAACTTATTGTCCTCCCTCCACCATGAGGCAATCACCCAGTTGGTGTCGTGGATTTTTTCTAACTTCACCATGAAGTCTGCATATAGACGCTCCTTGGGGTCTCTAAGTTTGTAGTATTTATGAACCTCTACCTGGAGGAACACTCCGACACAACCACCATTGTCGTAGTTGATTAAAAATTTATCTGTCTGTGTGGTCGATGAGCCACTTCAGGACTTCTATGCAGGGGGAAATGGGGCTTATGATTGCCACCATATGTAGGTACGATCGTCAGATGTTAGGGAACACCTTGTCATCGAGATCCCTTAAGTCTAGATCACTTTGTGGGACATATTTTGGGTATTCCTCCTAGTTTATCTTGTTAAAGAGTTCTCCCCAATGTGGGAGCGCCATATTGGACCCGGTGCTTGCCTCTATATCGCCAAAGGCCAGAGGCTAGATGAAAACCTTCTTTGTTGTTGTCTTGACGATAGGCTCTGGCCTAGGGACGTACTCCAATTGCCTCACGATTCTCGAAGAAGAACTTTCACCCGTCTCTGGCTCTTTCATCTTTGGTGCTCTCAGTGAGCGTTTGATAATTGACTTTCTTGGCGGCATCATTCCTGCAACTTAAACAGAATTTGAGGGAATGTGTAAAACCTAAGAAACTCACATATAAAATTACAACTAGTGAATTTACAGACTCGGATACATACCTCTGAAGCTTGTTAAAACCTGGTTATTTGGACAATCACGGGATTGATAGAGCCTTCGAGTTGCTCGTCTTGCTCCTTTGGATGCTCCAAAATTCTCTTACGCGTAGAATGATTTCGTTTACAATGTCTCAAGTGATTTTAAACAGGAAATATCTTACCATGCCGCATCAACCATTCAATTAGGGTTATGAGTGAATTTTTAATAAATATTTCATCGAATCTCTAAAACTTAAATTCATCGTGGGTTGACGATGAAGGCGTGGGTGGTGATGTGGTCTATCAGTGATTTTAAACGATTGTTTTGATTGGCGCACGAGATAGAAATTAATGCAGGATCGAGTATTAATTATCTCCTTAAATGCTCAAAATCTGATCGTAATCTAATGCTAAAACTTCCCATCGTGTCGCTCTCTTAGTGGGTGGATCAGGGATCGAGGATGTTCTATGAACATTTTCATTGATAACCTCCTGCAAAAAGTTTTGACACTGATCGATCTTACCGTACATTGCTGACAAGGCAATGCTTACTCAGAGGTGTGACTCAGACCTAGGGAACCAAGGATAACTCAGGATAACACTAGACCATATGACCCTCTTTCTTGGTAAAGACACGTGGCATTGAATACCGATGACTTAATTCACTTGTATTAATCAGATTCAAGATTTTCCTTAAGTTATTCGTTCTAAAGAAAACCTCTTCTTGTCGATGCCAAAAAGTGCCCAGGATTGGCTATCGATGATAAAACTATCAAATCACTTTCACATTGGCTCCTTTGAAAAATTCTCAATGCCGAAAGCACATCGGGGATCGGCGATCAGGAATAACTTGTATCATGGTCGGAATGTTTGTTACGATCCTTCTAGGTTTTCCCCGACTCAGATAAAGCACGTTGGGCATCAGCTATCAGTGATGTTTTTCTATTCTTGGTTAAATCCTTTCCCCCTCGTCTTTTACCGATGTCGAAGGGGAATTGGCTATTGGAAATATATTTATGCGCAAACCAAAACTTCCTTTTTTCGATGTCAATGGAGACTGGCGCTCAGCAACTGAGGTTTTTCGAGTGGTTATTTTTCCTTCTTTGAATTCCTTCTGATGTCGACCCTGAGCATGTTCGGTGAAGTGTTTGGTTGTCGGTTCTTTATTCAGGTGTTAAGGTGTTTTTAGTCATGGGGTTTCATAAGTTCAAGAAAACCCAAATAGGTGATGAGAGTCATGAAAATAATAAAATACAAAACATTTTCAAAAATGAAATCGGATCAGACAGTGCAGAAGATCAAGTGGTACCCAAAAAAAGTAAAATTTTCACAGGGACTTTTTTAGGGTGTGTTGAGTGCTCAATAGTATGTTCCAACAATAATAACTTTGCTAACTGAAGGTGCCCACACAACATTGTTTCCAGTGGAATGATAACGATGGAAAAACAATTCAATTCATGACACACCAATGTATGGTTGTAGGTAATTACCAATTGAGTACACACACACTCACACATTGTTTTGGTTATCCTCAAATATGGCACATGGCTTGCTATATCTGTGACCTTGTGGAATTGATTATGTATGATTTCCCCACCTACATTTGGTGCGTCAAATTTTTGAGATGAAAATGCACCATTTTATCTACCAAGTCTTTGATGTTTCAAAATTCTATCAAATAGGTCTCTGATATTTCAAAATTCTTTAGCTTTCATTAATGGGATTTTCTATCATTGTAGGAACAATACATTGGAAAAACCAATATATATCTAACATGAACAATACATTGGAAAGACTAATATATATATATATA
>SNQJ01S0169729.1:9496-22017 GCA_010110895.2 Picea sitchensis
AAAGGTCTCACCCACTGATCTAGTAACTGTCACATTAAATGGCATGCTAGAAGACTACCAAATGTTCATAACAGGTATTGCAGCCTGAGAGAATGCTCCGACATTTGAAGAACTTGCAGGTATTCTTCTACAAGAGGAGGAACATAGAAGCCATCTTACCGGAAAGCCTCCACATTCAGATTCAACATTGATGGCAAAGGGTAAAGGAAATCCTTGGGAACGCCACAAAGGAAAGCCTAGGGAATGCAACAAAGGAAGCAAACCTCAATATGCAAAAGAACATAAAGGTATGACATCTCCTCGGTCTCATACAAATCAGAGAAAGAGTGATTCAAGTTTTAATTGTGGAAAAGTTGGACATCATGCTAAGGATTGTTGGTATAAGCATAAACATGAGAACAAATATAGAAATTCAAGGCATAATAGTAATTTTGCTGAAAGGGGTGATAATGGTAATGATGAATTCCACAAATTATTTATATCAGATGCTGCTTTGTCAGCTGAGATAGATGATGTGCATGCATGGTATGTAGATTCTGGTGCATCGATCCACATGTCGTGTAATAGAAACTGGTTTGACAATTATTGTGATATTAATGATGGTGCTAACATTTACCTTGGTGATGAACGGTCACATCAAATCAAAGGTTATGGGGATATTTCTATTACATTACCAAATGGTAGTGTTAAACAAATACAAAATGTAATGCATGTATCTGGTATAAAGAAAAATTTAATTTATGTTTCCACCATAACAAATCAAGACATGAAGGTAGATTTTGTAAAATCACATTGTCCTGTGAAGGATGTAAAAGACCATTATAAAGTAGTTGTTATAGGAGTCAGAGTTGGAGGGATATACAAGCTCGATGTGACGATGAAAGGACATCAAGCCTTGGCTTCAACAATGATGCCAACAAAGGTATTGTGGAATCAAAGGTATGGACATCTAAACTATAATGATTTGTTGCTTCTTCAGAAACAAGGAATGGTGGAAGGATTACCACTATTAAAGAATGAACATAGTGCATGTGATGGGTGTGCTTTGGGAAAGCACCACAGAGAAGAGTTTCCTTCTCACGAAGATAGAAGAAAGAGGGATATACTTGAACTTGTGCACACAGATGTTTGTGGTCCCATGCAGACAAGGTCTATTGGAGGAGCATATTATTTTCTCATTTTCATTGATGATTGCACTTAATACACATGGGTGTATTTCATGAGAAAGAAAAGTGATGTTTTTGAATACTTTAAGGAGCTTACAAATTTGGTTGAAAAACAAACTCGCAGGTACATCAAAATTCTCAAATCAGATGAAGGGGGAGAGTACAGATCTGGGGCTTTCATCAAATACTACAAAGAAAATGGAATTCTACAACAGTTCACAGTACCGCACACTCCTCATCAAAATGGAGTGGCAGAAAGGAAAAACAGAACCTTGGTTGAATGTGCATGAAGTATGCTTCCAGGTAAAAATCTCACTAATGGTTTTTCGGCTGAAGCTATTAGAACTGTTGTTTATCTGAAAAATAGAAGTCCTACTAAAAACTTAGATCATAAAAATCCATTTGAAGCTTTTTATGGTTATAAGCCTGTTGTGAATCATCTGAGAATATTTGGAAGTAAAGCTTTTGCTCACATTCCCAAAGAGGATAGGAGAAAGCTTGATGAAAAATCCACCAAGTGTATTTTTCTTGGTTACTATGATGAGCATAAAGCATATAACATGTTTGATCCTAACATGCATAAAGTCTTTCCAAGCAGAGATGTATTATTTCATGAAGATACAGGTCATAAAGTAGATAGTCATAGTGAATGGCACATTCCTCATGACTATATTGTAGAAGATACAGATGTAACAAATGTACAGAAAGATGATCAAGAGGAGGAACAAGAACAGGTACAGGGTCAGGATCAAGAAAAGGTTGAAAGAACTACACCTCAAAGTAGAAGAAGAGATGCTAGCACCAAGACTCCAAGGAGGACATCTCGTCAGATTCATACACCTATCAGGTACACAGATTATGCTTTGATGACTCAAGTAATGAACACAATAGAACCTGCAAATTATCAACAAGCTAAAGAACATAAAGTTTGGATGGATGCAATGAAAGAAGAATATGATTCAATAATGAATAATGAAATATGGGAATTAACAGAGTTGCCTGAAAACAAAGTTCCAATTGGATGCAAATGGTTATTTAAATCCAAATTTAATGTTGATGGTAGTATAGATAAACATAAAGCAAGATTGGTTGCAAAAGGGTATTCACAAAAAGAGGGAATTGATTATGTAGATACTTTTGCACCTGTAGCTAAGTTAAACACCATTAGATTGATGATTGAATTAGCTACAAAACATAAATGGAACCTACATCAGTTAGATGTGAAGTCTACTTTTCTGAATGGAGAATTAAAGGAGGAAGTATATCTTGTACAACCTGAAGGATTTGTTAAACAGGGACAGGAACATTTGGTCTGTAAATTGAAAAAGGCTCTATATGGATTAAAACAGGCACCCAGGTCATGGTATGAAAAGACAGACAATTTCTTTCTGCAAAAAGGATTTGTGAAGAGTAAGAATGATCCAAATATCTATATTAATAAAGATGAAAAAGAACATATTGTTTTGATTTTTCTCTATGTTGATGATCTAATCATAACAGGAAATGCTTCTAAGCTAATTGATGAAATCAAAAAGTAGTTATCACAAGTTTTTGAAATGAAGGATCTTGGAGAATTACATTATTGTCTGGGTCTTGAAGTATGGAAAGAAAATGGTGTGACACTAGTTACACAAAGAAAATATACCAGGGAATTGCTTCAGAGATTTGATATGAATGGATGTAAGGTGATGCATACTCCATTAGAATAGAATGTTAAGCTCTGTAGTGATGATGATACCAAGGAATTGGATGGAACTCTGTATCGACAACTGGTGGGAAGTCTAAATTATCTCACCACTACCAGGACAGATATTGCCTACTCAGTCAGCATCCTTAGTCAGTTCATGGCTAAGCCTCATGAGAGTCACTGGAAAGAAGCAAAAAGAGTCCTTCGTTATTTGAAAGGAACTATTGATTTTGGTATTAAATATACTGATGAATTTGATGTTAAGTTGGCAGGATATTCTGATTCTGACTGGGCTGGAAATCTTAGTGACAGAAAGTCAACCACAGGTTGTGCCTTTAGAATTGGTTCAGGGGTCGTATCATGGAGCAGTAAGAAACAACCAACTATTTCTTTGTCTACAACTGAAGCCAAGTACAAAGCCTTGTGTAGTACTACATGTGAATTTGTCTAGATGAGGAAAATTCTTGAAGACATGGGAGAAGAACAAAAGGAACCCACAGTGATCAATTGTGATAATTAAAGTTCAATCAAACTTGCTAATAACCCTATGTATCATGCCAGAACTAAGCACATTGAAATTCTGCATCATTTTGTCCGAGAAAAGATAGAGTCAAAAGAGATTGACTTAATCTATTGTAACACAGATGAAAATATGGTTGATATTTTCACTAAGCCTCTGGGAAAGGCAACATTTGAAATTTGCAGAGAGTTGCTAGGTGTGGTAGAAAATCCATTTCTCCATTAAGGGGGAGTGTTGGAATAATGTAGAAATTAGGATACATAGTTAAGATTTATGTAACTAAGTTGTTGTGTGCGTGTCCAATTTGAGGTTTGCTGGTTGTTTCAGATCCACATTTATAGGAGGTTAGTTCAAGCTTGCTTGTGCTATATAAATGTAATGATTGGCTTCAATAATCAACGAAGGTGAGCTCTACTCACGTATTTTGTTCTGCCTCTGTTAATTAATTGCAATGTTTGTGGAGAAAGCATTAGAGGACTAGCATGCAAAAGCTACTCAACACAATAGTTAGTCTATGTATATCATTATAGATTGTAATTTTGAGCATGAACATTAGCGTTATCAAAAATCAGGTTATGTGTTTTTGTGTCTAGTGTTTATGTCTGTATTTTAAAGGGCTTCTCTTCATCATTAGTTTTTTGTATAAAAATATTTTTAGTCTACTAAATACTAAAGGTAGTGGTAGGTATGGTTGTTCTCTTATATTAAGACATGCTACATTAGTTTTTTATATGTATTTTTTTTATAATTTTATATAATCTCACAAGAAGTAGTATCTCACAATTAGTACTTTCATTGCAAAGATGATATAATTTTTTGTTATATTAATAATTAAGAAGTAAAAAATAAAAAATAAATTAATATTTTAAAATTAAAAGAAAAAAGAAAAAAAGATTTGAATATATATAAATATATAAGAAAAATATATCATTAATATATGTAAAGAAAGAAGAAAATTCATTCATTAAAAATCATGGAAATAAATTGTATTTAATATCTAGACTTATTTTTAATTCTTTCAAACACTTAATAAATTCAAAATAAAAATCACTTATTTTCCTTTTAATTTTAAATAGATTTTAAAAATGATTTTATAATTGTAATCATGCATATTAAATTTTCTTAATATGTTATAAGTTACACCAAAAGATTAATAAGTGAAATATATTCATGGTGCATTTTGTGACTCTAAGCTTTATGCTTTCTAGACCAAATCAATATGTATAACCGTAAAAAAAAGGTATTCATTACAAAATATTTATAAGATTAATGACAATTTTCTTGTGAATAAGATCAATGACAATTGTCTTGTAAATGTGAGTTACAATGATTATATGTACACATATACATAGAATGATTATATGTACATATATACATAATAATGTAGTGTTTTTTTTTTTAAGTAAAAAGATGGAACCTATTATATTATCATAATCAAGGTACAATAACTGTTTGTGATGCCAACTGTCCCGCCTAAACATGAAACCGAGATAGCTGGGCATCCTGTGCCATGTGTCTCCCATCTAACAAAATAGACATGGTTGCGTCCTACCTGAAGGAAACCAGGACTGTCACAAAAGAAGTTTAAACTGTATGCCATAATCTAGTTGTAAGAAAACTAAAGACCAACAGGACCAAAACTTAGTTCAGAGCAGTAAAAGAGATTCCTAACTAAGAAAATCATTGAACCTTTTTGCCTATACGCTCCTCCTCGTCCCCATGTTGTAGCCAGCCTGCTGGAAGCACGTAAGTCTGCGCACACATTGGGCATTGCCGCTGTGGAAGAGTTCTGGAGTGGGCCGCGAAGAGCATGTCAAGTTGTTGATCAATTCTAACAAGGCAAAAGATCTGGTCGTCCAACAAACTTCTCATCTCGAAGATGAGAGCGAGGTACCCCGAGTCGGTGAAGCGTGGCTGCTCCTACCTATGGCTGTCGATGGGAGCGGGGTGTATGGGTTCTGTTGTGTCTTTACTTGTCTGCACCGAGCGATTGAGGAGCTGGGTCGCCGCCTCCATGTGTGCACCAGGAGGGGTCTCTTCTTCGACAAAGCAGGTGGTGAAATGCTCTTCTAGATTGTTGGCTTTGGAACCAGGCTGCGTGCCCGCAAGCGGAGGCTTGTCTTCCAGGCCAAACTCCGTGGGTGGGTTCCAATTGTATGGGACTATGAACAAGGGGAGCTTGGGATAGCTCTGCATGGCGTCCTCCAAGGTAATTTCTTCCACGTATGCCATATGAGGCATTCGTGGTTTCCTGCGCCTTCGGATGGATGACATGGCCAACGCCTGCTCAAACTTATTTTGTCTCTGGCATCGAGATTCGACCGTGTACCAAGCGGCACCCCTGCACGACTTTCCTCGTGCTTTGGGCATGGTGGAGACCTTGAAGATGGCCAGGGTTCCTTGCGAATGGACTACTCTGCTCCAGAGCTTTGACGGGACCTTAAATCTATGCTCCGGTGGAATGAACTACTGTTGCTCCGGAGGAATGAACTCTGCTATGGAAAAATGCCGCTCTGTTCTATCAATTCTGGTGATAAGGAGGAGGGCAACCGCAACTGCCATAGCCATTAAGTCTTGATGCTGAGTGCGTTGTTGCCTGGTACTATTCACTTGCACGAAGGGGTTCATCGCTTGGGTAAG
This sequence comes from Picea sitchensis, assembly GCA_010110895.2. Lineage (NCBI taxonomy): Eukaryota > Viridiplantae > Streptophyta > Pinopsida > Pinales > Pinaceae > Picea > Picea sitchensis. The sequence continues at coordinate 15,510 of SNQJ01S0169729.1, forward strand.
GCTGCGTCAATCCATGGTGTGTTAATGGCTGAGGGGATGGAAGCTGGTGGATGCATTAATATTGCGTCCCGACATCATACCACGTGGCTCCCATTTACTACGTGGCACCCCATCCGGGGGATGTAAGTCTCTGGTGGATAAGGTTTGGCACCTAGTGGAGATGTCTGAGCCCTCTGAGACGTGGGCCTCCCAACAGAAGTATTATGCTTCCATTTTGACTACTTAATTTGCTAGGCAATCTGCTACCCTGTTTTCATCTCGCTTCACATGTGAGGGTATGATGCTAAAATGGGGTTGTAGAAGGTGGTTGAAATCTTCCAGCAATCCGAAGAGTCGCCAACTTGGTGAGATTTTTGAAGGGTGGCTTCCGTGAAGAATCTTGGTGATTAGCTAGATGATGACTTGTGAGTCACCCTCCAAGATGATCTTGTGGTAATCTTTATCCATAGCTTCTTGGAGACCCCTCAGTAGTCCTGTTAGCTCTGCCACATTGTTTGTTGTTTCCCATAAGAAGCCAACTATGAGACCAAGGATCTCTCCTTTTGAGTTTCTGATCACTGCTCCATATCCTGTTGTTCCCGGGTTGCCTTTGGAGGCTCCATCAAAATTTACTTTGATGAAGTGTGCTGAGGGGGGTGTCTAGGTGGTTGGACTAGTCTATTGGTGCCTGTGTGTCCTTGGTGCTGGTTGATTGATTAGAATAGGCTGTCAGCTTTGAAGAATGCTCTATTCCTCGAGGTTACAATTAAGATCCTCTGCTTTCCATGGTTTACTTCTGATTGTTTCCTTGATTAGTGAACTGATTTTCTCCCATGTGGCTTCCGGCATGGAAGCTTGGGAGTGGAATATTCTTTTGTTTCGTTCCTTCCAAAGTTTCCATAGGATGAATCCTGGTAGAATATGCCAGATGTGATTCAGAAGTGGGTTGTTGTAGGTGATGCGGTCCCATTTCTCTATTGTGTCATTGATGCTACCTCGATGTTGGTTGGATTTGCACATTATCTGCGCGGCCTGGTCCCAGATTTGTTGGCGGTAGCAACACCCATTAAAGAGATGTTCTTTGGTTTCCTCTTGTTGATAGAAAAGGACACAGAGGGATGGTCCAATGAAGCCTCTTTTTCTGAGGTTGTCCCAGGTTAAGGCTCGATTGTGCACCACCAGCCACAGGAAGGTGGAAACCTTAGGCCAGAGAACGGGATTCCAGACTTTGCTCCATATGGGCTCCTTGTTTTTGCCTTGGGGGTTGCCCTGTAGGAAGTAGGCTTATTTTATTGTGGAGGTGCCAACTGTGGAGTATCCCCATCTTAGGATATCCGACCCTTCTCTTTTGGGTATTTTCCGATGGTTGGCTTGAAGTTGCCAGCTCTGCAGATTGAGATTCTCTGAGACTCCGAGGTCCTGATTGGAGGTTTTCCATTGGCGCCAAGGAAGCTGTTGTTCTTGAGGTTTCCAAAGGTCCTTAACCCTTAAGGAGGTATGCTAATTGAGGGCTCCCTTGAGAGTGGATAGTTCCTCTATTTCGTTCAGGGGTTTTAATTGCTGCCAAGAGTCATGCCAGAACATGGCACTCTCTCCATCTCGGACCTCCCAAAAGGCATGGTTCTGAAGTAGAGTACGATTTTGCCATGCTGTGTTCCAGATATTGGAGCCTTGAATTCGGTTGTTATGCATGATTAGCTGGTTATCTGGTGTGAGGGGGGCATACTTTTGTTTCCATATTTGTGCCCAGGCAGCTGTTGGAGTTTTTAGCCAGCGCCACCACATTTTGGCTCCCATTACTTGAGTGAGTTTCCCCGGGTCCTGAAGGCCCAATCCTCCTTGGCTTTTTGGCGTGCAGAGTCTGTCCCAGTTTACTAGAGCATATTTCTTGTTGGGTTGGTGGCCATGCCAGAGGAAGTTTCGCTGAAGGTTTCTGATGGCTCTAATGACTTGTTTCAGAGCAGCCAGGGTGGTGAAGAGATAGGTAGGAAGAGCCTGCAAAACTGATTTGAGGAGGACTAGCCGAGAGGCAATATTGAGGGGTCTAAAGGTCCAATTGATTATCATGTTGGAGATGGAGAGGAGAAGGCTATCCCAGGAAATGGATCTTGCGGCTACCCTCGTGAGGGGAACACCTAGATAATTGGACAGAAGGGAGCTCCTGGGTATTCCTAGAAGTCTGGAGATATGAATTTGAACAGAGGCTGGATTATTGAAGAAGTATAGCTTGGATTTGTCATAGTTAAGGGACATGCCTAAGGCTTCAGTGAAGTCAAATAGGATGGAGTTGAGCTTGTTGGCCTCCCGAACCGTGGGAGAGTTCGGGAGGAGGGTGTCATTGACAAACTGACTATGAGAGGGTGCTAGCTGAATGTTGTGTAGTGGTAGACCTTTGAGGGAGCCATCGGTGACTGCTGCCTTGATATACCTTCCCAGACCGTCTGCCATAAGTACAAACAGGAAGGGCGAGAGGGGGTCTCCCTGTCTAATGCCTCTGGAGGGTGAGAAAGGTCTGGATGGGACACCATTTACTAGGATGGAAAAGAAGGTTGAAGAGGTGAGGTTTAGGATCCAATTGACCCAACACTGATCAAAACCAAAAGATTCCAAGATAGCTCTAAGGTATTGCTAGCTGGCTCATTCAAAAGCTTTTGAAAGGTCGAGTTTGATTAGCATACTTGGGGTCCTTGAAGTCTTGAGGGAGTGGATGAATTCGTGAGCCAGGATGACACTGTCCATGATTTGTCTTCCTTCTATGTACCCTGCCTGTTCTTTGGAAATGACATGTGTCAGAATGGGTTTGAGTCGATTAGCTACTACCTTTGTTATTATTTTGTAAATGACATTGCAGAGGGCTATGGGTCTGAACTGTTTGGGATTTGTGACTCTTTATTCTTTCGGAATGAGGGTTAGAAAGGTTGCATTACGGGCCGGAAGGACCACTCCTGATGCTCTCGACTCCTCTACTACTTCCCAAACGTCTTTTCTGACCAGGTCCCAACAGTGGTGGAAAAAATCAGTAGTGAACCCATCCGGGCCTGGGGCCTTTCTGGGAGGCATGGTTTTTACTGCTTGATCCACTTCCTCTTGGGTAATGGGCCGTGTTAATGCCTCGTTTTTCTCGGAGGTTACCAGTGGAGGCATGTGTCTGGTGATTCTTTGAATGGCTTCTGTTCTATCCTCCTTGGTTTTCGTTAGAAGGTCTTGGTAGTAGTTGATCAGCTCAGCTTCGATTTTAGAGTGTTCTCTGACTGGGTTGCCCTGACCGTCCTCTAAGTGAGTGATTCTGTTGACATGGCACCGGTGCATCATTGCTCTATGGAAGAATTTTGTGTTCTTTTCCCCTTCCTTGATCCATTGTACTCTGGATTTTTGCTTCCATAGAATTTCCTCTTGCTTTCTTCTCTCTTCCAATTGTGCTTGGAGCCTCTCCTCCTCTCTCATTAGATCGATGGTTTTGGATCCAGAAATGAAGGTGTTTTGGATCTCCGCTAGCTTGCTTTCTATGGTTCAGATGCTTTGAAGTATATTTCCAAAATTGTTCTTCTTCCAATGTTTCAACAGTTGCTTAAAGTTTTTGAGACGCTACTGGAATTTGTACATAATGGAACCATGGTCTATTTCCACCTGTGCCCACCAGGATTTGGCTAGCTGCTGAAAATCTGGGTGTGAGAGCCAGAATTTTTCGAAGCGAAAGGGCTTGTACTTGGGTATCTCTCCTGTGTCTAGATTGAGGGAAAGAGGCCAGTGGTCTGAACCAGATTTTGGTAGAATCAGGCTTTCCAGATAGGAGCCTGTCTCCATTAATTCCTCGGTGACCACGAAGCGATCCAATCGGCATGCAATGTGTTGATTGCCCGATCTGCGATTGGACCAAGTGAAAGTGCCATTGTTATTTTCAATATCAACTAACTTTAGATGATCAATAAGAGTTTTGAACTTACCGTTGTCTTGCTCCAGCTTTTTGGTGCCTCCTATTTTTTCCTCCAACGATATGATCATATTGAAGTCTCCTCCCAGGATCCAGTTTTGAGTTGTCACCAGAATCTTGATTAGTTCGAGCCACTTCATGAGTTTGTCTTTGTCCTACTGGCTGTGGGGACCGTAGACATTAGTGATGGCGCCTTCCTGATTCGAGCCAGTGACCTTGAAGTGAGACGTTATTGTTCCTACGGTTGAAAAGGATTTGCAGATACTGATATTGGATGGGTTCCTGAGGATAGCTAGGCCTCTGGAAGCGCCTATGGAGTCTGTTGAGATGGAATTGCATTCTCGCCAGATGCGCTGAAAAATAGTTTCAGCTTCTGTTCCCGTGCATTTGGTTTCCTGTAACATTAGAATGTCTAGATTTTCTGCCTTGATGCAGTCTCGGAGGATCCTTTGTTTGGATCTACCATTGAGTCCTCTGATGTTCCAGGTGATGATCTTCATCATTAAGCAGGTGGTGTTGTGTGGAGGTATACCTCCGAAAGCTTGTGAATCTGACCTAAATTTATCATGAGATTGCCCACCTCCTTGATCAGTTGCTGCGTTGTTTTACGCCCTCGTCTTTTGTTCTCTCAGAGGATTTTCTTCGAGCCTGAGCTCGAGTCCATAGCTATTCCCAAGCGTGATGTGGATCCTGCTGAGGAGTTGAGAAATACTTTATGCACCTTGCGCAGTTGTTCTTTTGGGAGGGTCTATAGGTCCTTTTGATTCAGGGCCTCTTCTAGCTTTTCTAGATCTATACCTGCTAGATCTCGATCATCCAGCTGCATTGGGGTATCCCCATCTCCGTCTCCTCTTTCTTCTGTGTAGGTTTCACGACCTTGGGGAGGGGGGGAGGGATTTGGGGTGTCTTCTTGAGGCTGTTGCAAATCCTTGTGCGGGTCTTGGACCTCCTCATCGTCTGGCAGCTGGTTCAGAATCTCATAAGAGTTTTTGGTGGCAATTTTTTGTCTGGAGTCTGGGACCTGCCTCCGTGGTGGGTTTCTTTTCTTTGACGCCACTGTGACGAAACCATCTTTCTGTGTGTTGTCATTTTCTTTGGTGGCTGGTTTGAGCAGGGGGCAGTCTCGGTAGAGGTGGCCATGCTCATGACATCTCCTGCAACGGAAGGGAATGTGCTCGTAATCCAGGGTTTGTTGCTAGTCTTCATCCTGGTATTCAAGAGTACATAATAATGTAGTGTTGATATCATTGTGCATATAAAAATATATTGCCATGTGTACTTACACATCTCCTTGTAAAAAAATGGGGAGATTCGTTTGCAACATCAACTTTACAATCTAAATGAGATTGAACATCTCTATTAATTGTTTGTATGTAATATGAGGCTTGAAATTTATGAAGATTGAATTATGTGTAAGTTTTGAAATTGTGTATCTTAATAATTTATTTACATGTATAGAATTTATAGTTTCTAATACTTTTGGACTGGATTATTATATTCTCTTTTATTAATAAGAAAAACAAATTTTTATAAGAAAAATAAATAAACATATATAATTCCAAAACAAAATAAAAATAAAAAACATCTGAATCTAAATATAAAGGTAAATGAAACCTCTACAAAAATGAAGGAGCAACATTTTACTCAAACATCAATTTGATATTAATAGTAAATCAGACTTCTAAAAAAAATTAAGAAGAAAAGAAACTTCAGCTGAGAGAGTAACATGATATTAATAGCTGAGAGAGTAACATGATATTAATAGTAAATGTGAATGAAAGGTGTGTATTCTTAATAAAACCATCAACCCAGGAAGTAGATATCAGTCGCCCATTTTTTTTTTTTTATTATAGACATTAGATATATATTTATTGTACTATCGTAGTAGATGCGATGATTTAGTATTGGATGTGATGTGATGATGTAAGGGTGGTTTTGAAAAAAGACATGTTGATCTGTAAATAAGGATGGTTGTTTTTCCAAACTTGTTGAAATTTTTTTATTTCAATTATTTAATTAAAAAAATAAAAAATAATAAAAACTAAATTGTAACTATTTTATATAGTACTTCAAACTACTTTATATAATACTTCAATCTATTTTAATATTTAACTATTATTAACATGAATAATTGATTTAAATTGTTGTTATATATATATATATATATATATATATATATATATAATTTTATTTATTTATTAATTTTTATGTGAATATATGAAAAAAAATATATTATTAATAAAAAAACCTCATTTTATTAATAATATTTTAGAATTTAATATAATAAAAATATTGTCATATAAATATTAAATGTTAAATCATCATATACCATTTTAAAAAAACTAAAAATACTTATAACATATAATATATATTCATCAAATATAAATAGAAAATAAATAAAAACATTTATATATATAAGAGAGATCCAATATATATGATGATGAGGACTATGCTAAACCAAAATGGGTCGATCATATATATTTTAATAGGATGTTTTTAGATTTCATTTAAATGTGAATATTTTATATTATTATATTCATCAAATATAAATAGAAAATAAATAAAAACATTTATATATATATGAGAGATTTAATATAT
>SNQJ01S0169729.1:28327-48999 GCA_010110895.2 Picea sitchensis
TCCTAAACATGGTGTATTTAGGTTATAATATTACATATCATTAGATCAATATACATAACAAATAATTAATGTTCCTAAACATGGTGTATTCAAGTTATACTATTATATATCATTAGATCAATATAGATAGATTATAATGTATAGAGTGAATTTCAAAGTAGTCAAATTCAACTTTTTCAACAATTCTATTTTTGTTTAGTGAGGCAAAGTTTCACCATGATCCACTATTTTTCTTAAAGATATCTTGATTAGAGTCTTCTTAAAATGGAATAAAGAAACTAAGGAAAAAGTTTGACAATCAAAGTTCCCATGAAGCAAGTGGAACTATAACTTTTAGAAAAATCCCTACAAGAATTAGAGAATAATTAAAGGAGAATTTCAATGGAAAATGATTGAGTTAGTCCACTTCTTCACTTACACATTGACACTCATTATAAATTGTGTGTGTTTTAATCTAAATACAAAATAATTTTTTTGTTCAAATTAGTAAATAAACTTGATATAAAAGCCTTTTATTTTTAGTCACTACTCAACTTAAGGGAAAACATTGGAACAACATTACGAGGAAAGGGATACTAATGTGGGTGGAAAGCATGTTAAAATTTTAGGGTTTATTGATTTAGCTTCCCTTCTTTATTCCAATCCTTAGGTACACCCAATTGGAAAACCAAAAACATGAATCTCATAGTTATATTATTTCTCATAGTCTTTCACTACAAACATGAATCTCTCTTTCAAATGTGGGATGTCTTAGGACAATTAAATGACATAGGTCTCAATAATAGAATGCCCTAGTTTAGGGATTCATCTCAATATAACATTTTTTTGTGAATGAATTTATTATTTTAATGGAATGGAAATTCAAGTGATTTGTATAGAGTGTTAACTTTCATTTCTCAAAATGCCATATTATAGAAGTGGCATAAAATATTTATACCGTGAAGAAGGAGCTTGATTAGCTACTTCATCTTGATACGATGTAAGATGACATAAATCAAAGGGACCGAATACATTGATCTAAATGCTTAATCTAAATTGTTTCATGATTTTTAAATATCGATGTTTAGGGTAATTGGAATAACATATTTAAAATATGAAATTAAAATTTAATTTATGTTCATGAATAATAAAAAAATGTGATTGGTTATGAAGGGTAGAACATATCTTTTAAGGTATATGCATTTCTAAGAAGGTATAAGAGTAAAATAAAATTAATTCTGATTCTTAATCTAAATGTGTAACTATAATTTATAGTTAGAAAAAATGGTAGACCAAAGTAGATAAATACCCCACACAGGAAAAGGGAGTTAGTGACACTCATCATCAGCACATGTAACTAAGATTTCAACACCAAGAGCTTGTTGAATAATGTCCTTAGGTAAGGGGTTTAGATTAAGAAGATGAAAAGGAGAAAAAGACAACATTGAAGTGAAGTTTTATTCATTTTATACATGGAAAGAAATTGATTGATCCATGTTTCAAATATTTCATGAAAATGCTTCCAATAAAATCTCCATAAATGATTTACCTTACATGCTTTCTTCACATGTTTTTGTGCCAAAGTCTGATCGAAAAGCTCATCATGAATGACATGTTATAAATATTTGTATAAATAATATATGATCTCTTTCTAAAGGATATATATACTAACGAATTGACTAAAACTTGACATGAAAACTAAGTTTATCCAAATTTTTATGTAGTGGTTAATAAATAAATTCCTCACATTCTAAGAAAAACAATGATAATAATAAAAAAAAAGTCAGATTATCATCTTTTGATTTTTATCGAAGAAGTCTTTTAATTTAGAGATTATAGACGAGTCTCCAATAGAAGGGATCTTCTTCTCTAGAAAGAAGTTAAAATATGACATATTCAATTGAAAATATTAACTCACCAATTACATTTTAAGCATTTTGGTAATAACATTAGATTTGTTTGAAATAAACACACAAAAAAAGTACATCTACACATATCAAAGATATTTTCCATGTTTTCTACATTTTTCATATATTATACCATACTTTACATATATGTTATCTATAGTTTTCATTTTGTAATCATATTGTTTATCATTTTCATTTTGTACTACCATTTTCTTCTATGTTTTCTACCATTTTTATATATTATACCATACTTTACATATATGATTTTTTTCTATATTTTCTACCATTTTCATATATTATACCATACTTTACATATATGATGTCTACGATTTTCATTTTATACTATCTAAAATAACCTTCATAATTTGTAAATTAAATGGAATATTGAAAGATTATTATGAACATCACTATAGCTATATCCATGTCCACAACCACAAACATCATTAGCAACCTTGGGAGGAAGTATTGTGAACGATATTGAAATATTTACCTAAGTAGTCAAGCAATACAAATAGAACATATATAATTGGAGTTACAGAGCTCCTAACACCATTACGTGAGATACCAATATTAATATGGTAACCAACTTCTTAAGCAATAGTGTTTTGAGTATAGAAGTGTTGTCTTCCGAAAAATAATAATATATTAACCTGATGTGGCCTACATTGCACACTTCCAATATTTTGGTGTCGTATAACTAACATGCAAATGATACTATTCAGTGAAGTGAAGCGATATACTGTTTGGAGTATAGAAGGGTTGTCTTCCAAAAAATAATAATATATTAACCAACACTGATGTGGCCTATATTGCACACTTCCAATATTTTGGTGGGGTATAATTAACATGCAAATGATACCATTAAGTGAAGTGAAGCAATAATTTCTCCAGTTAAATAAAACAAAATAATTTGAAATAAGTTAAATTAAGATTTTTCTATAGTAATGATGCAAGTTTATGGTCTATAAACAAAAGAAAAAAATGGAATAATAATAATAATAATAATCTAATTTTAAGGTCATTACCAAGACAAACATTAACCTGGTGTATGAGACCCCTTTGTTAGTGGGACAAGGAACCCCTACATACCATACCTTTTTTGGATTTGAACTTGTGATTTTTTATGACGAAACACATGTTCTTAATCATTAGGCCCACTGAGACTATAATAGATGAAAATAACGGAAAAAACATAAATATTCTGAAAGGAAAAATAAAACATAATTATCAAAAAAACTCCATATATAGATATTAAAGTCCTATATTTTTTTTTACACACAAACATGTTCCCAACAACCACCACCCACTCAAAGAAACAATATTTTTTGTTCCAACAACCACCACCCACTCAAACAAACAATATTTTTTGTTCCAACAACCACCACCCACTCAAACAAACGATATTTTTTTTTGGATAATTATGAGTAAACACTGGATTCAAGTTTGATTTGATTAGTATCAACTTTATTTTGAATTTTAAACTCTTTAAAACATTTTCATGCCAAAGACTAAAATTCTTCATTCCAAACACATAAACGACTATTTAGATATAATGAACACATCTTTTTCTTAAATAAAATATATGCATTTGCACAAATGAAATTTTACCACAAGATAATTTGATTTCTTTCTCCATTTGAAGACAACTAAAGAAAAATATAAAAAGAAATCTTTGTAATTCCTTCATTTGTCTTGGAATCTATCATCTCTATAAACCTTCTAGTACATATTTTACTTTGTTTTTCACACCCTTTCTCTTTAACTGGGCGCCCTAAACATAATATAGGCCCCATTGAAAATACCTAAACATAATATAGGCCCCATTGTAGGAATGTTTTGGGAATTTCTCATACATACATGATTCACAATATGAAATCGTCTTCAATCAATTTTGTTTTTAAAGGTCTTATTATTGATCATAAGAATGAATTCATGAATTTTATTCATAAAACTCAACTAGTCTCTTATGCCACTGATTGAATATTTTTTAGGGCCATCTGTGGATCTATAACCAATATGATATTACAATCAAAATAAAATTATATTTATATAAAATATATTTATTTTAATATTTATATATAAATATGGTTATTCTAATATAAACATAACTTCGATGGCTCTTTTATGATTACAATCTATCGTAATTGCTTTCTTAGGATAGGTTGAGGAGGGGAGCGATGGGCTCTACAGTTTCTCTCCACACTCAGGACCGCAGATGTGGTTAATTTCTTTTGGTCACCCTTTACTTATTATCCCGGCGAGGATCAAAACACTCCTTTGTTTGTTTCTCCTTCACCCCCGGAGGCTCGGGCGGTTTTCTTACCTTCCACTAAACCTATAGTTGTCGTTTGTCATGACCATGACTACATCGCATCTCCTGTCAGTTCTTTGCGGACCTGGATCGATGGTTTTTAACTATGGACAAGGTGCCAAAATACATGGCCCCTCCTTCTTATTCAAGCGAGGTTGACCCTGGACCGGGGTTCATGACAGATGGATTTTCTCCACTCAGCCATGCTCTTCTCTCTTCCCCCGAGCCTCCCCCCCCTTTTACTGGTAATCACTCCTCTTCTTCCTCCCCGTCTAGGCAAGAATCTTTTGTTGGGTGTTTTAGAACTTTCTCGGATTTTTTGGTTTCAGATCCTCTTGCCTCAGATGGTAGCCTACCCTCCGCTTTCAGTTCACTAGATGACCTAGCACTTGATTGGGTCTCTCAGGAGGAAGAGGATTTTCTATGCTCCCCATCCTCTACTTTCCCAGAACTCGAAGGAAGCGGTCTTTTGTTGGGGGGGCAAAAGCCTATGCCGTCATAGGTTTTGGACACAGAAACACGATGTTTTGTCAAGAGACCTCATGGGATTTTCCTTCCCCCTCCAAAGGGTTTATTTATGCTCTTCTGGATGTTGAAGAACATAGGGGTTTCACTCAAGAAAGAAGGGTTTCATCCTCAAATATTAGACCCGAGGACTCTTGGGATTCTAGGGGAATTCACAGTATGTGGAAAAAACAGAGAAGGAAAGGACTCAAATCCAAAGGAAAAGTTGGTAACCTTGTTCTTGGGGAAGAGATGGACATGAACAAGGTGGTGTGGCTGTCTAATAAGACACTAGTTGGGAGAGCTAATGGCATGTCTTTTTCTCTCAAAACCATTGTTGATTGGACCTAGTCGGTTTGGGAAGAACACTTTGGCTATGCCTTGGAGGTTATTGAATTAAGCATAAATTTGTTTGTCTTCAATTTCCTCCAAACAGAACATGCTATATGGGTGTTGGGTAAAAATTGGAGCGTTAACTTTTCACCCCTCCTGCTAAAGACTTGGAGCCCCCTCTTCGATGCAATAAGGGAATAACTAGACAAAATCCCTGTCTGGGTACGACTGCCATCTCTTCCACTACAGTTCTAATCTTTGTATTACTTTAAAGTCATCGAGAATTTCCTAGGTGACTTCCTTGAAGCAAAAATATTCTTCAAGGAGACAAAACAAAGAAAAATTGCAAGGATTTTAGTGAATCTAAATGTCAGAGAAGGGCTTGGAGAGGAAATCGACTTCAGTTGGGGGAGTTTCACACACACTCAATTACTCGACTATGAAAATGTCCCTTTTAAATGTCGTTGATGCCACCAATATGGGCATCTAGGGGAAAACTGCCACCTTCCCCTAAGAACAAAATGAGGCACTTTTTACAGAGCAAAACTAAATCCTACAACTCAAGCTAACATCAATAGGCAAGATTTTGGTGCAGAAAAGGAAGCATCCCTTACAACAGTTCCAACACTCTCTGCAAAAGACACAAATGAAAAAGATCAAAAGGATTTCTCTGCATCAACTGAAAGACAGGCGAAGGAAGGACTTGAGAAAACAAGCTTCACTACTTTGGATATGGGAAGCTCAAGGACTCTGGTCTCGGGTAATCCTCTACTTTCCTCTCCTCCTATTACAGTTTTCATTAAAAATTTGACACTAGAGGGCAATGAGTGGTTGAAGGCTCTGAAAAACCTGTCTATAAATAATGTCTCCCCGACTTTTCCCGAGTCTTTTTCAGATTGCAACAAGGAAACTTCACTCCCAGATGCTCTAGCCCCCCCTGAGCATCTTTTCCTTACATAACACACCTCCTCTTCCTCCTCATTGTCAAATGAGTCTTCTTCTTCTCGCTATTTCCTAAGATCACAAAAAAATCCCCTTCCATAAGAGGATTGGGAAAGGAAGAAATATCCTCCCTGGACAGGGGAGGATGGGGGAGAAAGTCCTTGTTTTCAAAAGCTCAATCAAAGGCCAAGATAGATCTTTTGGCTAGAAAAAAAAAATCAATTGAACAAGCACTTAGAGCATCAAGGCCTCGGTGCAGGGTTCCTGGATGAAGATTATGTCTTTCAATTGGAGGGGTTTGATGAAACAATGGGAGTAGGTGAAGAGGTAAAGTCCAACCTGGAACTTCTCCTACCGGGGTGGAAGTTTATTACAGTGGATTCTTTGGGTAGATCTGGAGGACTAGCCACAGGTTGGAACTCTCACTACATTCAAGTCATTAACACTCGGGGCTTGGATTCTGGACTCGGGATCTCGGTTTTTGCCCCGAACCTAAAGGATTTTTCTTTAATATCCTAAACATTTAAGGACCCTATCAGAACATAAAACCTTTTTGGGACTCTCTTCTCACAAAGTATTTCTTCAAAGAGATGCTAATTTTAGGGGGAGATTTAAACCTCTCCCTGAGACCTTTAGTAGTCTGGAGGGATAGTGCCAGGCCCGACCCTCTAGCATATTTTTTCTGTCAAAAATTCGCGGAGTGCTGTTTAACAAATCTTGACCCTATACTCCTCAAGCCTACTTGGAAAAACAACAGGGTAGGAGTCGAAGGTGTTGCAAAAAGACTGGACTGGTTCCTGATAACTGACTCTCTTTTGGACAAACAATTAACCTTTAAGCAGTGGATTGGTTTTGGAGGCTTGTCGAATCACTATCCAATTTTCCTAGAATTAAGATAGGGTTCTGAGAAGCTATCCAGTCCCTTTAAATTTAACAAAACTTGGCTTGAAGATGATTCTTTCTTAGAACTTATAAAGGAACATTGAATCCCCTTCAGACAAGACCTACCCTAGTCGACAACTTTCCAGTTCACAGAAAATCTGAAAAGAATCAAAGAAGTGTTAAAACCTTGGGCCGGAGAAAAAAGGAAAAATGGGGACAAGGGATTAAAATAAATCAAATATGAATTACAAATATTATTGGAAGAAGAGGGGGGAATTTTGGCCTCAACAGAGTAAAAAATAAAACTACTTTATCTGGAGAAAAGGAGGAACAAACTACACAAGGAGAAGGAAGAATCTTGGAGATTAAAGAGTAGAGCTATATGGATGAAGAGTGGAGATGAAAACACAACGTTATTCAAAGCTTATGCCAAAGGAAGAAAAAACAACAATATTATTTGGTAACTGAAGGACCTGAGAGGAAACTTGGAAACAACTTTTGAAGGAATGTCAAAACTGGGGAAAAAATATTTTCAAAATCTCTTCAAAGTAGAAAACCAAGTTTCTATAGAAGAAGTAGTCCATGTGGCACATTTTTTTCCCATATTTGTTGAGGAAGCTGATAATCGGCTCCTGATGGAAGAAGTTAAATAAAAAGAGCTCCTATAAGTGCTTCACAGTTTCCAAAAAGATAAAAGCCTAGGCCTAGACTGAGGGAATATTGAATTCTTCCCGGGCTATTATGAGATTGTTGGACCTGATTTGCTGAACATGATTGAGGAAAAAAGAACTTCAAGCTAAATCCCTCAGAGCCTTAACTCAACGTTCCTTGCACTTATCCCAAAGACGGATAACCCAGAGAATTTGGATGATTTTAGACCAATCTTTCTTTGTAATTGCGCCTACAAAATTGTCTCCAAAGTAATTGCTAAAAGGATTAAAAGAATCCTACCTAAAAATGTTTCAGAACAATAGTTTGGCCTTTTGGAAGGAAGACAAATCCATGAAGCCATAGATATAGCACAAGAAGGACTTCATAGTATGAAGACAAGAAGTCTAAAAGGAGCAGTGTTAAATATCGATCTCTCAAAATCCTATGATAGAGTAAGCTGGTTGTACATTAGGTTATTACTTACTCATCTAGGTTTTGATGTTCCTTTCATTAATTGGGTTATGAACTGCCTTACTTCGGCCTCCTTTGCGGTCCTAATAAGTGGCTCGGATTATCCTTTATTTACCTCAAAAAAGGGACTCAGACAAGGGTGTCCCTTTTCACCACTTCTCTTCCTCCTAGTAGCGGAAGGACTCAACAGAGCAATCACGCATGCAAAGAGTACAGTCACCTTCTCCGGAATCGAAATCTCATTTGTACTGTTTCTCACACACCTCCTTTTTGTGGATGATTTCTTAATTTTTAGTGGAGGTTCTAGAAGGGAAGTTGAGGTCTTAAGGAACATTCTTTCTCTTTTCTCAAAAGTAACAGGGATGGAAATCAATGACAAAAAATCGTCGCTCTCTACTTACCTCCTTTCTGCAGAAGAAGAGAAAGCCCTCAGGTTATTTTTCCTGTTCAAAATAAAGCCTTTAGATGATGGGATAAAGTACTTGGGATTCCTTCTAAAACCAAATGATTACATAAAAGAATATTGGAAGTCGCTTCTGAATCAAATAGACAAAAGAATAAATACATGGAGTCACCGATGGCTTTCACGTGCAGGGAGATTGGTTTTGGTGAAATTTGTTTCATAAGCTATCTCGGTTTATTGGAAGTCCCTATCTTGGATCCCTAAAGGAATTTTGGAAGAAACAAGAAAACTCACCTCAAAATTCCTTTGGAGTGGAAAAAAGGAAGCTCATGTAATTCTCTGGGTCCGCTGGGATAAAGTTGTAGCCCCAGAGGAAATGGGAGGCTGGGGTATGAAAAATATCTTTCTCTTTTCCAAATCACTGGCGACCAAGGGGGGATGGCACATTATAAACTCCACCAGCCTTTGGACAAAGGTCATTATCCAAAAATATATAGAACCAGTCCCACTGGAGTTTTAGATTAGAAGTCAACAAAAATACAAAAAGGGGGCCTCAGTGATTTGGAAAGCCATTCTAAACGCCTTTCCACTCATTGAAAATGGTTTAGCTTGGAAAATCGGTAATGGTCACCGGTTCAAAATAAGGAAAGAACCTTGGCTAGGGAGTGAAGGAAAACCCATACTTTCTGAGAAGCTAATACAACATTTACATTCCTTGGATTTTACTCAATTAAACAATCTATTGGATCATAGTTGCTCCACCTTATCGTCACAGGGATGAATGGATGCAAACAGACTGGGTATTAGTGAAGAAGAAAAACTTGAACTGGAAAGTTACATTTATAATCTAAAGTCCTCACAATTTAGACTCACAGACAATGAATATGAATTGATTTGGGATCCGCCTCCCTCAGGGATTTATTCCCCAAATCTATGTTATCTAAAATATAACTCAAATTTAGGCCTCCGAGAGCCTGTTTGGTGGTGGAGAAAACTATGGAAGGTTAAAAGTTCGACAAAAACAAGATTGTTTATGTGGAATGTACTACAAAATAATGGTCTGACTTGGGATAACCTCTAGAAGAGAAATTTTGTGGGCCTTGGCTGGTGCTCCGTTTGCAATTCCAAAGGAGAAAATATATTACACCTCTTTCTAAAGTGTAGTTTCATCAAGAAAGATTGGAAGGAAACATCTAGATTGTTTGGGAAGGAAGGGATTTGGATCACTCCTGGATTACTTGGTGGAAAACAAGAGCCTTCAAAAATTTAAGAGACCTTCCTTTATTGGTCATCCGAGGCATTTGGCTCGCTCTGAATTCCTTTATCTTCAAAAGAACCCATCCTTCTCCTGAGATCACAACAGCCAAAAGTGTTTCCCTTCTGCCCTCCTTCCTCTCACAGAGTCCTAGAGGGTGACCCTCTCCTAGGCGACATCAAGAGGCCGTGATTGACAGTTCCTCCCCCTGGGGAGTTTTCGACAGAGCTTCACAACAACAAATTTGTGGAGGAGGTGGACTCCTCTTTTTGTCAAATTCACACTAGTTTATTATGAATTTTGGTTTTGGGACAAGAACAAATAACTTTGTGGAACTTATGAGCCTCAAACTACTCATTTCCTTTACCATTGAACAAGGCTATCTTTCTTTAAAAGTTTATGGGGACTCTTTAAACATCATAAAATGGATAAAAGGCACCCAAAGATGCTTAAACACAAGACTCGTTTCCTTGGTGGAAGACATTACTCATTTGGAGACATCTTTTGACACCTTTGTTTGTCAGCATGCCTACAGGGAAAACAATAAATAAGTGGACTAGAGGTCAAAAGAGGGGCTTAATTTGGCTATGGGCCAATGGAAAATAATTGAACATTACAATGAACAAGCAACTGAATATTTGCATAGACCATTTTTGGATTAAACAACTTTCAATAACAAAGTTTTGTATATATTTTTTTATGCATAATATATGCAAACAATACTAAATGAGGATCAGCTGAAGCACATAGAGCAACACCTATTCTAGAAAGTCCAAAAAAACATAATGTTTGCGGAAGTATCAAAATGTAGAAACATTCATGAAATGCAAAAGATAACATTCAGTTACAGATTTCAATGTAACAGAATACACCAAGAGGTGTATATATAAAATGTGATTTTGTACACCACGATGTAATAAAATTACGCCTTTTTTCCAAAGAAAAAAAATAAACATAACTTTGATATTCTCTAAATTCTTTTATATAAATAACGATTATATTTTTATTTATATATAATTATAGTTTCACTTTTCAGGTAATATTTCTTAAAAATAAATAAATTATGTAGAAATAGATTTATATAGATTATTTTGATTGTATGCATTAGTTGGCTTGTTATCCCGTGTAATCTTTAACAAGTGAGGATCTTATATTTTACCTTAAATACAAAGCAATATTTTTTATAATGAAATTCGTCTTAACATGGAATGAAGTATTAACCCTTATAAAGTTTATTACCAAAGTGAGGATCATATATTTTACCTTAAATACAAAGAAATATTTATTATAATGAAATTCGTCTTAACATGGAATGAAGTATTAACCCTTATAAAGTTTATTACCAAAAAGGTAAATGACATACATAATTGTAAATGACTAGATTTAAGGATTATTTTTGTCCCTAGAATTTGTTGTGCTTATCATGCAATACACTTTACATAGAGTACTTATAAAATTTGTTATTAAAAAGGGAAATGAAATACATAATTGGAAATAGTGGATTGTGGGACTGTCCGTGCCACTATAATTTGTTTTAGTTCTAAGTTTCAAAAATCTTTTTAAAGTGGTGGACCCAAATGTGAGTTAGAGCTCATCCTAGGAACCCATATGCCATTTGTCTAGTGGCTTAAAAAATTTCAATATACAAGTGATCTTGGCTAATTTAATATTTTTGGCTAATTTAATATTTTTAGTGTGGCATGTTAAAAACGGATGTCAAAATCTACAACAAAAGGCTTACATGTCCATCCTCCAATATACGAAAAAACTCACTACTCACAAAGTGTGAGCAATCAAGTTTCTTTATACATATGCCCTATCCAAAATGAATCATTTCTTGAAATTGTGATCTTTGTCAGAGAGACAAGCATGCACTATGACTTCAGAATAACCAACTACCTTCCTTCAATCTATTTCTTCTATGCTTAGTTATTAATATTTAAAATAATAGATGTAAATGCAATTTTATGATTATTTATAACTATTTTAATGATTTTAGTTTTCAATTTTAATTCTCCATGTTATAAGACTCTTTCCAAAACTATGTTCCATAGTAGTGAATTAATTAATATTGAAATGTAAATATATTTGCATATTTAGTATCTTTATTTAAATATGTTCGATTTGTGTATCATAAAATCATATGTAGATTATTAAAGAAAAAAAATGTCATATTAAATGTTAAGATATTTATACACTTAGGAGTTAGTTAAGATTTACTTGGTTTAATGTGTTGTTAGGTAAAAGTGTGCTTTTTAGTGTGTTTCTTTAGTATGCATTAGTATGCATTTGAAATTAGGAAATACGTTAGTCATGGTATCTTCCTGACATAGAGTGATTTAACAATTAATATTATCCTCGATCTTAACGACTACATTGATATATGGCTTAACACCCGATTGGTCCATGATCTCTATTTAAAGAGCATGGAGGGTCATTTTTCGATGATCGATTGTGAGAAACTCTCTTGTAAAATATCTTTTTCATATTTTTCTTTTTCATTAGTAAACTACTCCAAGTGGTCCTGTTCGCTAGGGCTGCAGATGTTTTTCCGTAGGCGTTTTACCAAGTCAAAACATCGGTGTGTTTATATTTGATCTGGTCGTATGAGTGGTTACTGAAGGTATTCATCCTTTGTTGGAATACCTTTGTTGTCGAACATGGTATTAGATCTTGTTTGAAGACCCACTCTCGTTGTAGATCGAGATCGTGAAGCCAAGTTGCCTCATATCTGGTTTCTTCCATTTTCGTACATTTATGGGATGAGAAGATTATTTTATTGCGTCTGGAGCACTCATTTTAGTCAAGTTCTCTTTTCGTTTCACTCAAAAACGTTTTCGTTTGCCCAAGATACGACCATTTTAGTCAGATCCGGAGGTATAAATCCTGAATACGCCCTTTTAAAAAAAATTGCAGAGTATTATTTTGGTTTTATATTATTTGTTTCCTAGTTTCTACTCTTTCAGATCTACGTATGCTCTTTTCCCCACGACCTACATGCATTTTTAAATATTGAAAAATTAGAAACAAATAGGAAAATGTGCATTTTTCAGGTAAGCTAACCGAGATCTAACCCTTGTTGTCATCGAGAAACGAATTTTTTTAATTGTGTGAAAATAGTTTTTTTTTAGCACACTCTCCAAGGACATATTTAACAACAACAACAACAACAACAACAACAACACCAACACCCCCAATCCTCCTGCTAAAGAATACAATATGTTTTGCTAGCCCACTTGGTTAAAAGTTGTCTTATTAAGTAAGAGGTCTTGAGTTTGAGTCTCTCTTTTTGTTATTTTTTTTAAATGTTCATGCTCGATTGTAAAGTGTATTTCACTTCAAGTATAAAATTGAATCACTATAAGTAGCTTTAATATTTTATTTAAGAGTTATTTATTTTGCATGCAACTTTTTTTTATAAAGTAACTTCATTGTAAAAAGTGATCCCCACTCGTTTTTATAAAAGTGGGTCACTTCATAAAGCAACTTATTTGTAAAAGTGAGGTTATTTGGAGGAGTATCACCACCATGTGATTCTTTGGTTACCGTTTATGTCATTTTTAAAAGTGACATAACTTTCACATCCAAAGCCTTTTTTCAATGTCGTTTTTTTTTTTAAACTGCCTTATTTTTCAAGATATTTCCATCCAGATCATCAATTTCAGTTTTTAATCCATATTATCTACATATTTAATATGGATTCTTCCAGTAATCGTTTTCTCACTAACATTAACGACTTCCAATGGAAATCCCATATGGAGGATTTATTAAGAAGTAAAGGCTTGTACTCGATTACATTAGGAAACGAAAAACAACCCATTGATGCTGATAAGAAAGTCAAATGGGATAATAGGAGTGGCAGAGAATGTGGACTACTCGAAATGTCCATCTCTCTTGATTTAAGGTTCCACCTTCAATAAATTGATGACTTTGATGAAGCTTGGAAAAATCTTGAATGTGTGTTTGGTAAACACAATATTATTCGAGCACAACAATTAGAAAATCAAACACTGACTTTAAGTAGAAATTATTTTTCTTGCATTGAAGACTATCTATCTATGTTTAAAACAGAAAATGTCATGTGAATAATGTCAGATAAAGATGGAGGAAGAGCATTGCATCTATATTATTCTTTCTAAACTAGTTAGTGCATATTCTATGTTTGTATCTACCTTTTATGCCATGAGAAAGGCTCTAGGTAAAGCTTATCAAAACCCCACTCTTGAGTCCTTTTGCGAAGATTTCATTAGAGAGCAAGATAAACTTGTACAACTTGGAGTGATCAACATTGTAGGTACCTCCAACAAAGCCTTAGTCGCCCAACAGAAAGATAAACCCAACAATCCCAAGAAGCAACATCCTCGCCACAACAAAAAGAAAAATAAGGGTCCCAAACCCATTAAGATACCTTTAACTCCTAATGGTGACAAAGGAGAAAAAATAAAAATAAGAACACTGACAAACAGTGCAACTATTGTGATAAATACGGTCATGATGAGTCCAAATGTTTCAAGAATATGGCATCTTTAAAAGCAACGATGAAGAAGCACAATGCCAATGTTTTTTCTACTTCTTTTTCTTCTTCTCATGAACATGCACTTTCTTCTTATGATTTCTCCTTCAATGCAACTTCTACATATTCTTCTGATGAGTGGCTTATTGATTCTGAAGCATCTTATCATATGGCTAAGGATAAAACCATATTTTCTTCTCTGAATGAATGTAACACCAAGAAAAAATTTGTTGGCGATGATAGATCTCTTAGTGTTGTAGAATATGGAACAATTCAAGTAGATAATGGTAATTTCAATGATCTATTATGTGTTCCAAGTCTCTCTTGTAATCGTTTATCAGTATATCAAATCACTCATTCAGGTGAAGGTAAAATCGTAGAGTTTTCACCTCACCAAGTTGTAATCAAGGATTTAAAATATCGTAAGAATGTTCTTGCAATTGAAATTGTTGATGATATTACCAAGTTGTACAAGTTTGAAAATTTTGGGTCATCATATTTTTCATTGGTTTTTGTTGCTCATAGCGATGACTTGAACAAACTTTGGCATGAGCAATTTGGTCATCTAAACTATCGCTCATTGCAACAACTATGTAATCAATAGATGGTTACTAGTCTTCCTCTCGTTTTATGCAGAGATGGTGTTTGTGTGGGTTGTGTTCTCGACAAACATCATCGAGACAATTTTGACAAACATGCCTCTTGGCACACCTCGAGTCCTTTGCAACTTGTTCACAATGACTTTTGTGGTCCACTTTCTTCTCCTTATTTTTTTGGGTGCAAGTATTTCTTAATTTTCATTGATGGCTTTTCTACAAGTACTTAGGTTTACTTCTTAAAACTTAAGAACAAAGTTTTTGACAAGTTTCTAGCCTACAAGGTCCTTGTAGAAAAGCAATCTAGACATCATATTCAAAGGTTAAGAATAGATAATGGAGGTGAATATGTGAACAATAATTTTACAAGTTACTGCACTACATAGGGCATCGAAATACAACACACTGTTTCATATACAACACAAAAAAATGGTGTTGCTAAGAGAAATAATCATACATTAAAATAAATGGCTAATTGTATGATCCAATCTAAGGGATTAAGTCTAAAGTATTGGGCATAAGCCATCAATTGTGAAAATTACATAGTAAATCCCACTCCCAAAAAGGCTCTTAAAAATATAACACCGGAAGAAGATTGGAATAAAATTAAACAAGATGTAAGTCACTTCCATGTATTTGGAAGTATACCATGGGCTCACATTCTTGATGAGAAAATGAAAGCATTGCAGCCTAAAAGTGAGAAGTGTATATTTGTTGGTTATTATGAATATTTCAAAGGTTATAGACTTATTCAACCACATTGTAATGAAATTATTATTAGAAGAGATGTTAAATTTGATGAAAATCTCTTGGTCTGCGAGCCTAATTCGTCGATTGTGCCTTCTTCGGCCTATGAGCCATATTTGGCATTTGTGCCTTTTTTTGTTCTTATTCTAGTTTTTTCTCCAGATGATGAAAGTGAGGATGAAAATCCACCTCTGCCTGCTCACCTTCCTGCAGATGAGTCCTTTGAACCTGAACCAAAACCAACTCCACCGCTTCCTAGATGGGTTCATTCAACATGAGAAGCAACTGGTGATCTTGTCAATGATCCTTTAGATCAACGCCAAACATGTTCACAGTTCCAACGATCCTCTTCTCTTTTGGCTCAAGTTTCAGAGACTCATGATCTAGAGACATTTGCAGAAGATTCAAGTCATCCACATTGGGATACATCAATGAATGGAGAGTATCATTCTTTAATGGAAAACCATACTTGTTTTGTTGTACCTCTTACAAAAGGAAAAAACTTGTCAGATGAAAATGGGTCTATAGAACTAATTATGCATCAGATGGAAGTGTTGAAAGACACAAGCCTCAGTTAGTTTCCAAAGTATTTTCCCAACTTGAAGGAATCGACTGTAATGAAACATTTTTCCCTGTAGACAAAATGAATTCCATCCACCTTATTGTTTCCCTTCCTTCCTCACATAAATGGGAGTTCCATCAGATGGATGCTAAATTTTCCTTCTTGCATGGGGATTTTCAACAATAAATATAGATGGAAAAACCTCCTAGCTATGTCCAAAATGACTCTAGCCTTGTTTGTCACCTTAAGAAATCTCTTTATGGTCTTAAGCAAGCTCCCTGGGCATGGTATTCCATAATGGACAGATTTCTTATTGACGCATGATTTTCTAGATGTCATTCTGATCCTAATGTCTATACCAAGAAAGTAGGAAGCCATATCACAATCCTTGTCCTTTATGTTGATGACCTTATCCTTACTGGTAGTTACTCAAAAATTTTAAGCCATGTGAAAACCAACCTTAAGAAGAAATTTGAAATGACAGACTTAGGATTTTCTCACTATTTCCTTGGCCTCCAAGTTTTGCAAATCAATGAAGGAATTTTTCTTTCCCAGTCTAAGTATGCTTGTGACCTTCTTTGTCACTTATATGGAATATTGCAAACCAACCCCTTCTCCCTTCCAGTTTGGAGTCAATCTTGTTGCCACATTGTACCGTTAGTTAGTTTGTAGCCTCTTATACTTGACTCATACCCGTCGTGATATTTCCTTTGTTGTTGGTCATGTTGCCTGATATATAAAAATACCCTATGAAAGCCATTGTAACACAAATAAAAGGATACTTCGGTATGTCCTCGGTACAATTGAGTTCGAGATACATTACAATTCAGGGGGGACTCCTTTATTGGTTGTTTTCACTGATTCAAATTGGTTCGGTGACCGTGATGATCAAAAGTCTATTGTAGGTTATGTTTTCAACCTTGGTTCATGACTTGTAACTTGGGCCTGTAAGAAACAATAGGCTATTTCACTTTCTTCAGTAGAAGTAGAGTATTGAACAACGATAAATGCAAGTCATGAATCCTTGTGGCTTCGTCAGATGCTTTCAAAGTTTGGATTCCAATAACATTCGACCAACCTTTGGGATGGAAATCATAGTGCCATAAATATCGCCACATCGAGGTACACATGCACTTCATCATAAAGCACATTCATGATCAAGTTACTGAAGTGCTCTTTTTCCCTATAGAAGATCAAGTTGCAAAATTTTTCAGAAAGTCTCTTACAGAAGTGAAGTTTTCCAAACTTCGATCTATGTTAGGAGTTCAAGAAGTTGTCATCAAGGGGGGATAGGCTCTAATGCCTCATTCCTTATCCAATTGTGTCACTATTGTAAATCCTTCAATCCTATCCCAAGTTATTCTTAATGGGGTATGTTATGATATTTAGACACTTAGGAGTTAGTTAAGATCTACTTGGTCTAATGTGTCGTTAAGTAAAAGTGTGTTTTTTAGTGTGATGCATTAGTATGCATTTGTAGTTAGGAAATATGACGATAACAATATGTTCTCGACATAGAGTCATCTGACAGTTCATATTCTCATCGATCTTAATGACTACATTGATTAGTGGCTTAACACCTGAAAGGTCCATGATCTCTATTTAAAGAACATGTAGGTTCATTTGCCAATGATTGATTGTCAGAAACTCTCTTGTAAAATCTCTCTGTAATATTTTTCTTTTGCATTAATAAACTACTCCAATTGGCCACATTGGTTAGGGCCGTGGATGTTTCCTTGTAGTGGTTTTACCACGTCAAAACATCGATGTGATGATCTTTGATCTGGTTGTGTGAGTGGTTATTGAAGGTTTCTGTCCTCTGTTGGAATACATGTTTTATTGAAAATCAAAACTACTAAAAGATGATGATATTGATGCTAAAAATATTCTCCAATCAGTTCCATGTTGTGGTACTTCAAACATTGATGTAGTAGATTCTCTTATTCCAATAATTATATAAACTTTTAGAATAGAATTGTAGATCATTTTCCTAATATTTATGTATACTTTTTTGTTTTCTAGACTGCCTAATATTGAAAAAAGGACATTAAATCTGGGAAGGTGATAAAGTGAAAGTGTTAGATCCATATGATGGTGTTGTTGTTGGAGTAAGAAAAATTCACTAACTTTCTATAATTTGTAGACTTACACCAAGTCCTAAATATGATGACATCAATATTATTAAGGTCATAGGTAATACCCCTTCCATATGAAGATAAACTAGATGGATGTAAATGTTTGAAAGAGAATAAAGGAAGTTTCACTTGGTCTTTGAAATATTTGAAAAAGTCAATGTAGATCATTTTTATGTAATTGTCTAGTTGGAGACTACATAGTTTGATGTTAACAAGTGTATGGAAGCATCTTTTATTATATTCTAATGAATCAATTATCATGTAATTAATTTTATATATATATATATATATATATATGTGTGTGTGTGTGTGTGTGTGTGTGGGGTGTAAGATTATATGTTTGATCTTATGCATAATATTGCTAATTAATAAAGTTTACATGATCATATAAATTTAATCTCTTTCTACTAATTCACATGTCTAACACTTAGTTGCTTTTAAGTGTAGTATTATTTAATGTAAGTTTAATTGAATTTATATATAAGGGACATTTAGATTATTTTAAGTATAGTATTTTTTAATGCAAGTTTAGTGATTGCATGGCTGGCAATTTTTTTTATTGTTTGAGTATATAAAATTGTATATATTTTTTTCATTAATATTGGGTCAACCTCAATACGGTATTGTGACACAATTATAAAAATTCAACTCAATACGGTATTGTGACACAATTATAAAAATTCATGGAATTGTTTAAATTATTCAAATAATATGAATTTATATTGAATAATAATGAGTAACAAAAATAGAACCATATAACCAATGTAATGAAACTAAAATTACATTACGGTAAATAAATATAATTTCTATGCACGATTGAATTAGTAATAAATATATGAAATATGAAAAGAATAAATTAGTAATAAAATATATAAGAATAATAATTATATATTCTACTATTATTTTAATTGAATTATAAGGGACTATGATTAGATCACTCTTCAAGGTTAAATATACTAATAAAAAAGATCAATAATTAATAACCAACTAATAAATATGATGATGATGATTGTGATGGTGGTGGTGGTGGTGGTTAACATCCACTCAGATTAAATTTTCTCTATCACACTTTAAGAAAAGTAAGGAATTACTTGGTTTTATTTTGAACTATCTTTAATTACTTGACAAGATTTAAGAGAAGCATTCCTAAATTATCCGAGTTTTGATGAGCAAAAAGGTTAGGAGGGTATTGTAAGAAATATTTTTAAATTGTGATCTAATGTGCTTGTACCCAATATATTTTAAGAGAAAATGTTTTTCATATTCATCCCTCTTAGTACCATGAAGATGAAAAATTATTTCAGCCAATAATGTTTAAGGAATTATTCAATGTTGAGTTTCACTATGGAGTTCATGAGAATTTGTTCTAATTTTAATAATGTTGAATTTCTTCTTTACACTAGTTAAAACATAGTTATACTTTTGATTTTCTAAAGGAGGTTTGATTGCCTCCGTATAGTATCTTAATTTTCTTTTATCATCTAGTTCTTTATAGCACCACAATTTCTCCTTAAAGTTCGATGCAATAATATTTTTAATAATATTTTTGTATTTTTGAAATGCCTTACTCCTTGATTATCCAATGATTTATCTAAGGCTTAACATATTTATACTAAGCCTACTTGGTGTAATATACCTACCAAATCTACTAAATAAAAATAAAAAAAAATCTCTTACAAACATAGGTGATAAAGGTTCGTTTTACATTAAGAACCTGTACTATACAAATATTCTAACATCACCAATACACTTTCTCTTTGAGATTCTAGGACTTTATCTAAAGCTGTTGATTGATGTTAAATTATAAAATAAAAGCTATGTTTGCAAGGTCATTTATCTGTTTAGAAGTTACCAATCTTATCCCTTAGACAAGGTCTTCTCCTCTTTTTAGAAGTTACTAGTCTTACGCAAGACAAGCATGTAATAATGTGTATATCAAATACTATTGAAATATAATATTTTACTCCATATTATTATTAAAATACTTCATATAAATACTATTAAAACTCTTCGTATGAAGAATTCCACATTTAAGCTAATATTGTAGACGTATATTGTGATAACATATATGGAAATTCTAGGATTTTATCTAAAGTTGTTGATTGATGTTAAATTATAAAATAAAAGATATGTTTGCAAGGTCATTTATCTGTTTAGAAGTTAACAATCTTATCCCTTATCCCTTAGACAAGGTCTTTTCCTCTTTTTAGAAGTTACTAGTCTTACACAAGACAAGCATGTAATAATGTGTATATCAAATACTATTGAAATATAATATTTTACTCCATATTACTATTAAAATACTTCATATAAATACTATTAAAACTCTTCGTATGAAAAATTCCACATTTAAGCTAATATTGTAGACGTATATTGTAACAACCTAAAAGTTCTAATCATCATATTCCAACATAAGCAAATCAATTCCTAACTGAGACAATAACATCAACCATCGTCGGCCTTCGGAACTTCTTCCGTCGG
>SNQJ01S0169730.1:23661-38525 GCA_010110895.2 Picea sitchensis
GTAGTGGGTGTGTGACAAATTGGTATCAGAGCATGGTTACAACACTTGGCCTGTTTGGGCTCATGGACGATTTGCGCATGAACTCCATTTGAAGTACTCTTAAAAGGAGTAACTCTCTATCCTAACCCCCTTTATCAAAAGCCAAAGTTAAGAATGAAAATTCCTATTGTGTGTATGCATTTGAAAAATATGAGTTATGCACTGATTGTGAATGAATATGATGTTGACTAACAACAAGTGTTTTTCTTGCACAACAAGCGGACGATCAACCATGGGAAACTGCAGACGCATAGAATGGTGATGCACCATGAAGTGGGGGATGGCTCCCACAATAGAGATAAAGAGTTTGACGAAAGGAGAGCGGTGGAGACCCCTCCAGATCTAGCTAAGACTGTGAGGAGCCTCATGGTCGAACTACAGAGCTGCAAGGCTGAAAATTAGAGGTTGATAAAAGAGAAAGAGAAGAAAACTAAGATTAATGCAGTCTTGTTTCAGATCTTATCTGACATACAAAGATAATTGCAGCACGGACCTAGCACCAGTCACGTGGACCAACGACAGACGAAGAGAAGTCGAAGCCCACCTGGGATAGGAAAATGTGGTCCTTTAACTGGCCACACTGGGAATTCACTTAGAGAAAGGTCCACCCCAAAGATAAGGCATAAGCATCGGACGATTTCTCTGGAAAGGAAACTGGCAACTTGGAGGGATCTTCTAGTCGCATAACTAGTTCTTATTCCCGAAGAAAATGGAAGAAACGAAATCATTCCAAAATTCATAATCTCGAAGAATTCAAGAAATCCAAACCACCCGCTTTTGATGGTGAAATAAAGAAGGCAGAGGAAGTGGAGGCCTGACTTCTTGGACTAAAGAAGTGTTTCAGAGTCCATGACTTCTCGAAAAACTTGAAGGCATGAGTAGCCTCTTTCAACCTGAATGGGAAGGCTTCCATTTGGTGGGAAGACCTTAAGAACGTAAAAGGGATTCATGAAGAGGACCTATCTTGGAAACGGTTTGAGAAATACTTCAGGAAGAAGTATCTGTCGAAAAAGTAGTTCGATAAAAAGACTAAAGAATTCAATGAACTCAAGTTGGGACAATGCACCATAGAGGAATATGTTAGCAAATTCCTTGAGTTGTTGAGGTACATACCCTATATAAAATCAGAAAAGGCAAAGGTGCAACGATTCATCAGTGGACTACCTAAGGACTATCGGAACATGATTGAGTTTGATGAGACAAAGACTCTGCACAAGACATAAGATCTATGCAGCTCGCTAGATCCTTCTTCCTTGCGCTTCAGAACAAAGCCTTTCACAACCTCCTACAACAACTTGCACTTAGTTCTGCAAGTCTCTTACAATCATGCACAAAGCATTTACAATCCACATCCGATTACACAGATCTAATTACTAGCACTAAGCCATCGACTCTCTTATACCGTGCCTAGACATCTATTTATACATACAAAAGTGGTCCTAAGCATGGGTAAACCCATGGGCCGACATCCCTTTCCCATTACATTAACCCAAACCCTAAAAAGGGGCCCAAAAGTGGACCAAGATCCCGTAATCTCTGCTTCTTCTTGCGCACTTCCTTCGATAGGGCATCGAAGTCCCAAAAATGGTCAAATATGACCAAGTATCTCCCACAACTTGGTCAAGGGCCAACATCATCCTTCTATTATGGGGTGATACGCCATGCTAAAAGGTACTCCCTGTCAAAATCAATTGCAAGTCATTTTCATTCCATATTGCCATTGATCTTTAAACTTTAAATGGGATGATGATATTGGCATGGTGAATTTAGGTCGACAAGGTCTGTGGAGAAGAAGCTTCATGTATATCTTGTTACATGAAAGACAATCCTGGAGTAACAGAGGAAGATGCTCTCAATCATATCAACGCCATGATCAGTGACGTAATTAAATAATTAAATTGTGATCTTCTGAAACCAGACGACAATGTTCCCATGTGTTGCAAGAAACCTACTTTCGACATTAACAAACTTTTCCATCATGGGTACAAATATCGAGATGTCTACAACATTTCCAACATTGAAATAAATATTTTTGTGATAAGAAACCTCCTTGAACCCGTGCCTTTCTAACCACATCTCAAATCTACAAGAAGGTGGTACTTTGTCTAAGTGTGTTAGTTTCATGGTGTTCTTGGATTAGTTCAATGAGGATATTCATTATGGAGATTATTCTCTTTTCATTTTCTCTTTTAAATATTCAAAATATGAGAAAATAATTGTTTTCAACCAAATTAATACTTATAAAAAATGTATAACATTTCAACTTCTTTTTATTAATAATATAATTGTCATTCAAATTATTATCTTTAATTTTAATAAACATAGAAGATTAAATATTGTTATAATTATATAAGATTAAATATCATTATGTCAAGTCTCACAATATCAATACAAAATGTTCTAAATGTGTGGCAGATAATACTCATATAAAAAACAAAAGCATATATTTTCACAACAATTTTAATTTATTTTTTTAATATTTAATTATAGTTTTCTATTACTACCAAAATGCATTTACTTGAAGCAAGGAGTACATATAAATATATTTTGATAATTTTCTTTTCATTATTTTGCATTAGTTTACCAACCACACACACTCTATTTTGGAGAGTTACCATGATTTTGTTTTGACAATTCTAGTATACATGTTGTATACTGAAGCTAATTCTTTCCCTTTGTGACACATTACAACAATTAGTTTATTGATTAGGATGAATTTTTTTTAATAGAAACATGTATGGATTGTATTAAAAAACAATGGTAACTATTGGTAAAGGTACATCATGAATTTTTTGCCTTGTTTGTAGAAATAGATTTAAAATGACAAAGAAGGCATCTATCTCCGGTCCTATGATCCAGATTTTATGGGCATAAGGAAATTATTATAGATTATGAAAATATGCTTAACACAGAATAACATAGATACAATAAAATTGGTTTTCTATTCAATAAGGAAATAAGCCGAAACTATAAAATGCAGCGGAAAACAAGCTTGCTGGAATGGTGGCGACTTATCTCTGAGAAGAGATGTGATGATTGCGCTCATTCGCAAGAAGATGATTACAATGAGGCTCTGAAGGCCTTTTTACAATAAACAGGAATGTAAAAAACGCTAGACATCCAAAAAACTAATAACTTTTTTTGAAAAATTAATAATGTTTACTATTTTTAATCTATTTTTGTGTTGACATATATATTAAAATCATAAAATACATACCTCTCTTATTTCTGCTATAATGTTTTGTAGCTTAACCATTTCTCAAATGATTTATATACGACAGTAGAGGAGACCGATATCTACGATCTAAAAAACAAAGAAATGGTTTTCATCATGTTAAGACCCTCTTAGCATGCACAACAAAAGACGTTGCAATTCGATGGATATGTTGACTTTGATAATTTAAAAAATATATAAAATTAATATTATAAATTTCTAAAAAAATACAAGGGACAAGAAAAACAGGTTCTCTGGAAGTATACAAGTTTTTGGAATGAAATTCCATCGTTAAGGTACTCATCACCTGCATGAACAAAACATATACCTTATATTTAGTTGGAAAAATAAGATACCACTATTATAAAAAAATCAAATTTGACACAGTTATTCACAATTTCTATGAATAAAAGTTTTATATTCCAAAAGCCAATTTAATTTCCTACCTTTCATCTTCTTACATTATAATCAAATCCATTGTAAAAGTACCTTGAATAATCTCTCCAACTTAACGCGTGATGAGAGACCATCATTAGCTTGCAGTTACCCCACCATAAAACCTAAAACCATTTATCCCATTATTATCAAGAACCCCTTTTAAAATATATGCTAAAGTATGTGAGAAGAAAAAAGTATGTGAAAAGATAAAAATAACCTCTAAAAATGATTGTACTAAAGTCAATCTTCGACCACTAGATTACCACTTATTTCACCAATTATTTATTTTGGCTGGACTTCATTGGTTTTTCCATACTCATTCGGTTTTAAAGGATACCCTAAGTACTTGAAACACCATGTACTTACTTAATAATTGAATTGATACTTTCTTGAACATCTTCACATCATGGATTAAATTTAGAAAAAAAAGAAACTAACTATTTGAAATCTTAAAAGAACATAATATTTTTATTTAATTTAATTTTTTTTTTGTACTGAGGTTCTCATAATCGCGTGGGGATGGAGACTTGTGTGATACGGGGTGAAAGAATGGCGCACGATTAATATGGGTGAGAATAGAACATGAAACTTCATTTTACAAATTTCCTTTCATTTACACGGCACTTGCCAATCGATCTACACCCATGCGAGCTAACAAAACATAATCTTAATATTGATATATATTTTCTTAATGTCTGAAAAACATC
The DNA here is from genome assembly GCA_010110895.2 of Picea sitchensis. Lineage (NCBI taxonomy): Eukaryota > Viridiplantae > Streptophyta > Pinopsida > Pinales > Pinaceae > Picea > Picea sitchensis. The sequence continues at coordinate 28,060 of SNQJ01S0169730.1, forward strand.
ATATTAGTATTATTTGTTTATTTTCTTGGTGTCTTACGCCATAGTCTCGTACATGTGATAAAGTGATAAGGTAGATCAGGAAGTACTGTGTAGAAGTACCCTGATTGTGAATAGATGAGGTTGTATTGTTGAGCCTTACTGATGGCTTCTTCTTCTGATTAAGGGAAGGTGGAAGCCACATATTTATCGAGGAGAGAGACAAGTGATTTGAGAAACCAATCAAGACATTGTTGTTTGGTGGTTTCTGCTTTTCACAAACTACGTCATCAATGCCACTCATGAATGTGATCAGCAATATGTGTGGCTGACGTTTGTTTAAAATTAGAAAGTAGTTCAAGACCATTGTCATGGCGGATTGGTAATTGGAAGAAGTTCAAAAATTCTTTGGCCAAGGACTTGAAAGTTGCATGGGACCCCGATTTTTTTTCTACATACCATTTGGTTGACGGGCCAGTGAGTGTGCATCGAAATAATCGTAGCTGGATGGAATCATCCATAATGTTGTTGGAAGAGAACCATAAGTGGAAATTCATGACATGGCTGGCAGGATCATCTCCTGCCTTTCCTTCAAATTTGAGGATATCTGAAGGTAGTTTGGTAGGCATTGCGGGTCATGCAATATAGGATCATTTGTGAGTTTTCTTAGATCTGGTATGTTGAGAGAGGCCAAGTATGGCATCTGGAGTGGTGGTGAAGAGTTAGTTTCAGCCATGGTGTGAGTGGTTTTTGAACCTGACCCTTGGGGGGGGGACTAGGTGGGTTTGTACTTTCCCCTTGAGAGGAAGTTGGCCCCTCACTTATGTGTAAAGGAGAGAGAGTGGACGATGGACCTTGGGAATTGGACCCAAGTAAGGTGTAACCAAGCAAAGTTGATCTTAAGATAGTGGCACTCGCTAGAGTGTGAGAAGGTGGAGTCGATGAGTTGGGAAGACTAGGAACTCCCCCTAGAATAGGAGGGAGGTTTAGCAAGCGTCTGGAACGACGGGGGTTCTTTGGGTCCCCTATGATGTCTGACTAGCTAAGTGGATGTGTGTGAATAGTGGTGAGACTAATAAACAATATCCTTTGTTGCAATTTTTTGAACTTACACAATATATATCCAAATCAAAATGTAATTAGAAGTGCATCATACATAAAGTGTTATGATAAAGAAGCATATATGTGGATAGGTGGATTTTGTCCGTGTGGGGGAACAAAGAAAAGAAATGCTCGTGTCCTAAAAGACGTAATGTCCTTCCTCTCAAAATAGCATTGGACCTTCCAATAGCACTCGACGGTGGGATCTGAAGCCACTAGAAGATAAACTAGTGAAGGATGAAGTGATCCGTTATAATGAGGGTTAGAGGGGGAATATATCGAAAGAACTAGTGATATTTCCCAATAGCCACACAAAATCCGATCAAGGTGCAATTGCAGCCCACAATTGCCACCTGGGTAGATGTCCTAAAATTTGGTCACTAGGTACCTCGGTCAAAGTGCGGGATTTAGATTTTCAGCCTAAGAAATGGGTCACGGGATGGATCCCATCCAAGAGGTGGGTGCCTCAAGGGGGGACACACAGAATAACCGGACCTCAGCCTTCAACCCTTCACGGATATCTATCTGTCTTATGGTGTTAGGAACACTTGACTTGGAGGATTTAAAGTTCCCTATTTGATAACTTCTATTGTTTTGAAAATGTGAGAACCAGATAACTGAGAGTTATTTGGATGCCTATCCCCGAAATCCTACCTAGACTAAAATATTTGTTTTGGCACCTCCTCTGGAGGGAAAATTAGTGAGCTTTAAGAAAAACATTAGATGTGGTTGTTTGAGAGATTGGGGGTGTGAGCCAATCTTATTGAAATTAAATGGGAGTGGATAGTTTTGTCAAGAAAAGGGTGGGGTGTTTCAGAATCCCTTTGGAGGAAACTTACTTTGACCTCCACGTTTTGAGATGAAAACTATGTGAGTGATAAGTGACTTTTGTGTGTGAATGAGTGAAAGTGTGCCAATGTTTTAATGAATTAGGTGTCACCTTGTTGCATGTGGACTTCACTTGGTCCTTACAAGTGTTGATTACCTAATTAACTAAATGCCTTTGGTACAACCTTGCATAATTCAAAAGTCCCTAGGAAGCTAGCATGTGGACATGTGGGTCCTTTACTATTCCTTTAACTCCCTATTTGTGATTTAATCTAAGAAAGCTTTGAAACTATCCTAGATTTTTATCATGTGGGCATGTATGGGCCTGTTACAAAACCTTTAAACTTCCCTAGTGATTTAATCTAAGAAAGTAAATTTCAACACTATCATATATTTGTAGCATGTGGGCATGTATGGGCCCGTTACTCTCTTGATATGTGTTTGAAAAATAAACTAAGAGGAGTCCCAAGAGGGTTGTTGTCCTCTCCTAAAGGTTTTAGTCTTTTTTAAGGGGGGCGAAATTGTCCTACAACCTTTTTCTGATTCTCAATGTCGCTTTGAAGCGTGAGAGAAGAGCATACTAAATGATTGTTATCCAAATTCTAGTCCTAATGTAAGTTTTATGTGATTACAAATGATTCCAACTTATACTCTTAGTCAAAGAAAGCCATCCATGTGGAAAAATGAAAGCAAAAGAGGAAATAATGATTTTAAACCCCCTAAGTGCCTATGTGTTTTTGACTAATCCCCTTATATGGAGAGGGAACTAAGTGTGGTGCAGATTACAACATGCATGAAATCATTTTTAAGAAGGCTAGGGGCCTTCCCCAAATTAGAAAAAGGCTTACAATGTGTATTTTTCTGCACAGGTGTGTGGGTCTCGGAGTAGACAAAGGCGCACTAAGAACCTATGTGCAAACCAAAAAAATACTTTTGGGCACAAGTGCACGAAGGGCACTGAAAAACACAGTAATTTTGGCACACGTGTGCACGATGTGTGATTGTGGGCCAATAAACCTATGCACACCTGACACATGGTCGTGAAGAAAAATTTAGATGGAATTCTCTCAATTCAGCTTTGAATTGGATGTTTTACAGGTCATCTTGGGCCAGTTAAGGTACCTGCAGGTTAAATAAACCAAAATAAGAGCTAGAAAAACCCAAATGCGTTAGGAAATTGATACCTTTCCCCAGCGGAGTCGCCAATCTATTGCACCTCTTTTGTCACCTAAATGAGCAAAATAGAGGTTCTTACAAGCCTAGTTGGGTTAGCTAAGCAAGACAACAGTAAAGGAAAGGGTTAGAAAAATAAACATAAAAGACTAAGCTAAGAATTAAACTAAGAAAGGAAATAACAACTAAACTATTGAGCATAAGGACATAAGAACAAGAAACAAACAAGACTCATGTCACCAATGGAAAGGATTGTATTAGTGAAAAAGAAAACACCGAGAAGAAAGGGGACTTTGGGTCCCTTCTTCCTCCAAGGGAGGGCTCTTGGACCCCCACAATTGAGCTCTTCTTACAAATTTGAAACTTGAAAGAAATGGTGAAAGAATCCCAAGCTAACCCACTCAAAAGGTGAGGTGGATTGCCCAAATGTAATGATGCTAGTATACTCTTGATGAGAAAAGAGGATTCCCCAAGAGAATAGCAGCAACATAACCTCGTAAATTAATTCCTTGAAAATGTAGTGCACCCATGGCTTTGTTTTATAGCACCACTTTGAGGTATTGTGAAACCAACTTTTAGTGTGAAAAGGGGTTGTTTAGGGAATTTTTAGGTCTTTGACCATCCACCCAGTCAGATCTAGCTCAGATTTGGATGTCAAATCAACTTGGAAGCTAAACCAAAAGTGGGTGGGAGGCAACCAATCTCATAAATGCGTTGTTCTCAGGTGTGCACGGCTTTTAGCGACCACAGTCGCACATCGTGCACATGTGCACTTTTCTTGCATTTTTGAATGGTGCATGTGCATGCACGCCCTGTGTAGTCATAGTGCACCTTGATTTTATAACTGGTTGTATATTTTTGGACCTTTTGGGAATGCTTTTTTGGTAATTTTGGTCCATGGGTGAACTCATAGTTGTTTGAAGATGTTGGATTCCTGTAGCCATTTCAGTGATAACACCAGGCTAGGCGTTATTCCATCTCTTGTACATCCTATGGGGGTTCATCACCACCCACCCCTAGTATATTTATCATTCAGTGCATCCTCAGTGGATGCACCTGCAGGCCACCCATCTGCACCACCTCTTCCATCGAATCCATCCATTGTGGATGCACTTGTATGCCACTCACCCCCACCACCATTTCCATCTGTTCCATCCACCGAGGCTACCAAAGTAGATGCTGTCCTAGATAAGGTTGTACAATTGAATGCTCCACCTTCTAGGGACTCTCCATCAATGCCCAAGATATTCACGGTGAAATAATGTGTTGATGATCAATTTTGATGTATCATGAATGGAATCGATTTTGTGCATATTTGTTTAACTTTCATGATTTGATCCTTGTAACTGGGGTAGGGTGGCATCGCTGAGAGATTAGGGTCACGAAGGTGGGTAACACCCTCATGATTATCAGTACCATCTCTGGCGGGTTGTCCTACGTTAAATTACAAAGTATCATTTTGTAAGTCTTTTAATTCATTGTGTAAAAAAACTTATAACAATGTTTTTTCTTTGTGTTGTCTCCGGCGTGACGAACCACACCTAGGATAAAAACCACTCGAGTTGTTTCTTCGATCAAGAGAATAAATATCAATTTCCAATATTCTCCTTATGGTAGCGAGGTTAGAAATGGTCAATGAGTGACCAATGACTTCCATTTTGTATCTAGGCCACCATACAATTTTTTTTTTTATGTTATGGCACTTGCTTTCATTTTTTATATTGGGAACGATGTGCCATTTTGTAAAAAATGTACAATTTAGACGATGTTGAATTCCCGCGCGCACACACACACACACATTTCATAGCACATTTTTTATGAATCTCATTGTTTCTTCATTTTATGTTGATGAATGTATGAAATTCAAAGTGTATGAATTTTATTTGTATGCATGTATGAATTTAGTTTATTTGATTAATTACTTTTTAAAGTGTTAAATAAGTCTATGTATGTAAGAATAGTTCATTTTTTCTAAAGTGATTATAAATACTTGTGTTACACATTAATGAGTCTCTTATGGTGGAAAATATTTCTAAGTTCTAAATCCATGCGCAATTAATGGTTCTCAAGGACCTAAATTTGACAAAAGACTGAAGTCCCATCCTAGTTAAGACTCCAAGAACCAATAATAAGAATCATGTAGGCTAACATAATCACAATAGAAATAAGAGAGTTGAAACATCACATTACTCTATCCAAAATGAAGCATGGTTCATTATAATGGAAATCACAACATGTTACAAGGTTTTCTTAATACAAAATCAACACATAAAATATGAGTGCACAATAAATCCTCACATCAAATGAAAATATACCTCAAATTATCCATTAATCTTTCCAAAATGTTCAACAATGTAGCCCAAGAGGAGAGCTCCTAAATACCCAAATTATCCACCCTTTATAATGGAGAGAGATATCTCTTCTTTATATAGTGAGTCTCTTCTCTTATACAATAAAATATTTTTATTTTCTAACTAACTCCATGACAAGTAAGATAAATATTATAATAATGAATTAGTTTGATCTCTTCTCAATCCATTGTTGACCATGTTACAATGTGAGGATATTAGCCTCTCCAAAGAAATTCTCCCTCATCCAAAAATAGTAGTAGTATGCACCAAATAATGCTCATGAAGGGGGAACACCACCAAAAATAGGCATCAAGCCAAATCAAATGCCAAGTGTCCACATGAAATGCCCCCTCCAAGAATTTTCACTCATGAAACCACTCCACATCTATGAATTCCAAGGTATCCTTGCCTTTTCCTTTTCTTATGTTCTCTTACCTTTCCTTTCCTTTCCTTTCCTTTCCTTTCCTTTCCTTTCCTTGCCATGCCTTTCCTTTCCTTTCCATGTCTAGAATTTCCTTTCCTTTCTTTTCCCCACCTTTCCTTAACTTTCCATGCCTTGACTTGCCTCAACATGCCTAGCCTTTCCTTTCCATGCCATGCCTTGACTTTCCTCAACATGCCTAGCCTTTCCTTTCCATGCCATGCCTTTCCATGCCATGTCTTTCCTTTCCATACCATGTCTTTCCTTTCCATGCCATGTCTTTCCTTACCTTCACTTTCCATTCCATGCCATGAAATGCCTTTCCATGCCATGTCATGCCTTGCCTTTCCATACCATGTCTTTCCATGCAATGCCTTGCCATGTCTTTCCTTGCCTTGCCTTGCCTTTTCATGCCTTGCCTTACCATTCCATGCCATGAATTTCCTTGCTATGTCATGTCATTCCTTTCCTTTCCATGCCATGCCTTGGCTTTCCTTGCCATTCCATTCCATCATATGCCATTCCATGCCTTACCTTTCCATAACATGCCTTTCCTTGTCATTTCGTGCCATGTGATGCCATGCCTTACCTTGATTTTCCATTCCATACCTTGCCTTGCCATGCCATTCCTTTCCTTGCCATGTCATGCCTTACCATTCTTTTACTTTCCTTTCCTTCCCTTTCCATTCCATGCCATGACATGCCTTGAATTTTCATGCCATGCCTTTCCATGCCATGCCTTTCCATTTCATTCCTTTCCTTACCATGACATGCCATATCATGCCTTTCCTTTTCATGCCTGGCCTTGCCTTACCTTTCCATGTCATGCCTTGCCTTTCCTTAACTTTCCATGCCTTTCATTCCCTTTCCATGCCATGAATTTCCTTACCATGCCTTGACTTTCCATGCCATGCCATGCCTTTCCTTGGTCACCCAACACTATAGTTATTTGGATATTGCATAGTGATTAAGGGATTTCCCCCCTATGATCGTGGGTAATAATCACAACAGAGAAAGACTAAGCGAAAGAGATAATCGTCTCCCCACAGTGACAACCACACAAAAATCAAAGGGAATAACTACTTCATTTAGGATAAGGTAGGGATAGTGGGGAGAAAAGAAGGTGCACCTTGTTATCCCGTTTGATTTTGATCCTTGCTCCAATTCGCCAAAGAAATCATGATATTCCACTGGAATTAACCTGCAAGACAGATACAAAACTAGGGTTACGACGAAAGTAGTTATACGATCATAAACATGTGCAAGTAATATGTCAGATTCAAAGTAGGCATATAGATAAATATACAATGAAGAAAAAATTTGGGGAAAACAAGCTCTTTTATTACCAGCAAGTGGAAAAAGTAAGTTACAACCTTGTCCAGCCTTAGGCACCATCTTGAAGCCAACTGTATGGTTTCCTCCAAGAATATTCAAGAATCAAATATAATGATAAAGACTTCTCTCAATGACTTAGATAGGGATAAGGAGACACCCATTAGTCATATAAAGGAGAAATAATCTCTGGAAAAGGAGTTTCCAAATTAAAGGGGATGTTGCTTAGAGAATATAGGGAAAGGAGGCTTCCTAGATGTTGGAAACATAACTTTGCACCAAGGGACTTGTGTTACATATTTATCCCTCTATGGTTCTTTTAAATATTACCAAAGAGGTTTGGGGAGTTGGATTCTGTTGTGTATGGGAAATGATCCCAATGGAAAAACCCACCTAAAAACATGAAATTGTTTTACTTTTCACCAAAAATGAGGACATCCATGGGTTGTAATAAGGAAAGGCATGGATGTTCGTGTGTCGCACTCGGTAAACCTACGAATATTCTCTTACAACATGATTTTTATATTATTTTGGAGGTGAATTTTAGGGAAAATTCTAGCAATCATTGGGAAAGGGTTGGGCCATGGCACAAAAGCATAAGTGTGGATTTTTGTGCTATAATGGATGCCCCATAATGTGTGAGGTTAGAAAGGAAAAATGATGGAATAAATACATTATGAACTTTGAGAAGAAAGGATGCATCGAAGTATCCACAAAGGTTCCCGAAAAATTCATCCAAAAATCAATAACCGTTAGCACAGATCAAGCAAGAGTTTTGTTTCCCAAGTCAGACATACCCATGCTCAAGAGTGATAAAGAATGGTCGCCAAAGAAAATACACTGCGGATCCATTGTAAATATGAAAATATGACTGATTTCCATAGCCATGAACAATACACAGTTGTTCCATGTGAAAAATATAAAGTAGCAAGAATGGGCACGAAAAATACACAGTGGATCCATGTCAAAGAAGATCATAGCCACAAAGAGATACACAATGGAGCTATGTCTCAAGATCAAGAAATAAGGATATCTATAACTAGGAGACTGAACCACCTGATCCTCTACAAGTAACAAAGTCTGTGAGGTTGATCCATATGAGTCGAGAAGGAGGAAAAACTTGGTGATGCTCGTACTTCACCCAAAATATTCATAATGATCCATCTTGGTACAATTCTACACTGTGTGAATAGATGAGATGAATTCAAACATGGTGAGACATGATTTGATTATTGATCATTAATGTATAACGTTAAAAAACACGAGACAACCCACCGATAATGATTATGGGAGTCAAGGTACCATGGTACTATCTAACAAGTGTGAATAAATTAGCTGGCGTCGAACACCTGGTAGAAACTATCAAGCAGGAGACATTGATGTATTCCCACTCTCAATAGTGAGGGAACCTACCAATAATGATTGCAAGCCCCAAGGTACCTGTAATAGTGTGATTTGTAGGTTGGTAAAATCCTAACCCAACCACAAAATCAAGTGCTACAACTTGGTAATACGAAACCCAATGTCAGCTCAATGTAGGTCCTCTACTTCAAGGGTGACTAGGTCATGCTAGGGAAGTGATCCTGGTGACCTTAGGGGGAATGAGATGGATATGGATAGATATGGAAGTGGAGACCCTACAGGTCAAGTCTAATTGGAGTGAAATGTGTGGAATGAATTCTTGGGAACGTCCAAGGGTTTCCCAGTATGTTGAGTAACCTACAAATGGTGAAATATCTACCCAAGACACAAGAAAAAACACTTTGCAATGATGTTTTTCAGTTGGATCAAAAATTTAATCTTGTTTTCCCTAATTTATAGAAATATATAACAATATATATCATCAAAAATATGGTACTATAAGATTCTCAATAAATTCTAGAGATCAAGTAGAAGATACAATAGAAAGAATGGTTAATGACTAGCTAAACTCAAGATGAAAAACCAATATTCTATAATAAAACGATAAGGTTGTTGTAAACACTTGTATGAAGAAAATTATATCATCCTTATGTATGTAACATTCAATGTATTACAACAAGATGATAAACCACTGAAAACCCCTCAAATGTTTCCAAAAGGTGTGCTAGACCAAGAGGAATAAGTGTGCAAACTTTGAGCAAAATCCAATGGTTGATAAGAGAGTTATTCAAGCAAATGAGTTAGGGTTTCTACATCCCTAATGGATGAATATGTAATTTTATAATAAAATCAAGAAGTATCCCCTTGATGGCGATTCCCTAGTGGTTTTGAGGTGCCCAAGGCACAAGGAATACAACCCAATTTGTAAGAAGTAAAAATGACCAAAAATCATGTTTCCCAATGCAATATTTTATTTCTCCAATGCAATATCAGTGCCTTTAGTTATGGGTTAATGGGGTCAATAAGAAAGAGATATTTTTACTAATTCCTTGGGGGTTTAATCCCTCTTACTTCCCAAGGAAAGTAACCTAGCTAGGGTTTGAATATGAGGGGCGTAAATCCTCTTACTTCCTCAACCAAACCCTTGCAAAACAACTTTAAAAGCTTAACAATTATGGTGTGTTGAGTGAAATATATGATATCTATTTCAACATAAAATTTTCAACCTGAGGCTTGTAGGATTTGAGGTGCCATCACTATATGTGCATGTCTAGAGCTCTAATATAGTCTTGATCCAGGTGGATATCGGGGGCCACCCACCTTTTCCAAATGGCTCAAAACAATTTTCCGGCCATTTTGGCAATTTACTATTTTAGCAGGTTTTAACTTCCGGGGCCATTTTGAGGGCCTAAATGAAGTTTTTATGAGATAGAGGTTCTCAATGATATCCGAAGGCATGTTTGAGCCCCCAAAATGAATCTCCTCGATGATACCTTTTCAACGAGCTATCACACGCCTAAAACGGAGATCGTATGCAAAAGTTACGACCCCGGGAAGTTGATGCACCAACTTACCCAAATGGGGCCCACATGACTTTTGTCGCTTCATCTCCTAGGGTTAGGTTTTTGGATGCCTAGGACTTTTGGCATTCCCGATTATTGTAAAAAGGCCTCCAGAGCCTCATTGTAACCATCTTCTTGCGAATGTGAGTAGCTGTCACATCTCTTCTCAGAGATAAGCTACCACCATTCTAGCGAGTCTTTCACTCTGTATTTTTACAGTCTCTCTACATTTATTTCATTAATAGAAATCGTGTATTACTGTATCTCTGTGTTTATGGTTGCATATCTGATATATTTTTGTTATATTACTGGATATACGTGATATCTCTGTGCATTTCTCTATTATATCTCCGCTCTCAT
>SNQJ01S0169731.1:6092-26763 GCA_010110895.2 Picea sitchensis
AACAATAGCATAATCCAAGATCACTGAGAAATACACAATCACAAGAGACACAACATTTATCCTGGGAAACCCTCTAGGGGAAGAAAACCCAGCAAAACTTCCTTAATATAGATAGCCAATACAATGCTAAGAGATCTCTTAAACTAATACAGAAAGTCCTCTCCTAGATATGTGCCACTCTCTCTCTCCTTCTTCTCCAGCAGTAGATCTGAACTTGTCTCTCTAATGAGAAAGTGAGTTGTGTGTCTAAGTGAGGTGCTAGCCTCCTTATTTATACAAGTCTGGCATGTGTGAAGTGTCTCTTCACTGGCAGGGCCGACTTCTCAAACTGGGTGGGTAAACCCGCCTTTATTATATTTATGGGCCTCTTTAATATTTGTTGGGGCCGACTTCTTATTCTACCTATTACAATTGTCTTTTGGCCAATCCGCAAAAGGGGATTTGGTCCTATTACAATAACCAACATGATCAATCCACAATGGGGATTGATCCTATGAATAATATCTCAATAATAATAAGAATACACTTTGCAGTTACATTATTTCAACAAGAAACACCCCAAGACTCACTATGAATATTCCAACCAAAAGGGAAACCGACATTGGGCATCACTAGGATACCTATAGGGATAATATAAGTAGAATTAAACCCACTTCATGCATTAGAATGAGGGATTCCACCCCCCCCCCACTAGACACAAATCCAAATTTTGGCATCAAAACTGACATGACATGAGTGCTCACATGATGTGCACTCATGGAAGGAAAATAATTCACTAACAATATTCCCCAAATGGAGAAACCTAATGTAATAGGAAACGATGGTGTAGCTCCTATGGCACTAATGGATGGAAAGGAGGACATCACAGAGGTGCCTCATGTGACACTTGTTGATGAGTTTGAAGGTTCAACCATACTGAATGAAACACTTATGCCCCACATCATGTGATCACTGAAAAATAAAAAGGGCTCACTAAAATGTCCCCTTACCCTAAGGAGTACGGGGTCAAAAGGTCCAGTCAAAGGAGGGTAAAAATTGTGTAGAGTACTTTCGTCAACCTCTTCAATCTCTACTCTCTCACCCTTCCTCAAAATCCATCTCTGACTCTACATGATCTACATCGTCTACAAGGGACACTAACCTCCATTTAATAAGTGGTTGTTCCACCGCCTCAGGAGAAATTCCATGGTGTATACGGGATCGATGAAGCGGTTGGTGGTGAATAAATGTGTTATGACAATAAAAAACAATTAACCTATGACCGACCTAGACACAGAACCAAAGAGCACACCCCTAGCAAATCTAGGCTATCAATAGGAAAACCAATGGATAAAGGGGGCTTCTAAAAACCAACCCTCTTGGGAATGCAAAGTATCCAAGGTTTTGGATAGCAAAGGTGTGAGAGACATTTAAGGTAAACCACGTGTAACAACCTTTAGTAGTGCAAGTACCCTCCTGAAGATGGAACCCTCCAGGGTAACTGAAAAAGAGGTTCCACATCTGCCCCAGGTACCGCATGAAATTCCCACCCGAAGTCATCTTTGTATATACCTAGGAAATTCCACTATGGTTACCACCTCACAATCAGTGATTAGGATAACATTCATGGGTCGGGACCACACATATGGGTGGGGACACTAAGACCGAAGCTTTAAGAAGTGCTACCTCATAGAGAGGTGTGGCACAACTGAAACCCCCATACACGTTGTAGTCCAACAGACATCAAAACAAGTGGAGAGGGGACATCACTCCACTTTCCTCAGTCTGATCTTGTGCTTAAATCCCATGTAAGATGATCTTCCTAGAAAGCACTTGTTTTGACAATGGTTTTATGCTCTCACTAGTGAATTCTAGGTTCGGTTTTGTGGCCTTGGAGAATTTACTTTCCAATCCTACACCAAGGTCCTAAATCCTTATCTAATGTTAGTTTTCTATGAAGAAAAAGGTCTAATAAATTTTAAAGTAAGTTCTTTTCTTCTTAGGTTGTTGACTACTCAAGGGAAATGGGACGAAACTTTAGTGGTGTTTTGACACTTTCCAATCCAAAAGAAGCAAAATTATGTATGCAAGGAATGGAAAAGTGAGTAACGTATCACCAAGTGGAGCACATGTAATTCTTAACTTGACAAGTTTCAATTTAATGGCATGCAAACATATTGTTGAGAAATTAGTGTAATTCTCAGTTTTTCCATTCCATTCTTGCCATCACTCTCTCATGTTCACTCTGTCATTTACCTTCCATACATGTACTTTAGAGTTGTTTTGAGGAGTAACCTGATATAATTGAGCTGAAGAGGCAGGTTGTTAGGCCCATGTGTTATTGAAGAGGCAGGTTGTCAAGCCTGTGAGTTGTTGAAGAAACAGGTTGTTAGGCCCATAAGCATTTATCTTCAGGTGAGAGAATTGTTGGGAATTAAGTTTCCCAAGGTGCCAAGTTGCAGCTATAGGGTTCTAAGAATTCCTTTCTATCCTGTTGTTGAAGCCCCGGAAGGGAAGTGTGGTAGTCGAAGGATTGTTGAGAAGAGAAGGGGCACACTTCCTGGGGTGGGACGGGCATGTGGGGAATGAGGGATTGTAGGCTGTTTTCTTGATTTGGCACCTGAGTCTGTGTGTTTTTGGTTGTTGACAGACCTTATCCTGGCTTATGAATCATTTTCCCTGGTGGATTTTTAGCCCCAACTCGGGGGTGATCTTCTGCTAAGAGTTTATGAGTAGTAGAGTCTATGTCTAGGATGAATGTTTAGGTCTGCATGTAGTTCGTGAATTTGCAACAAAAGATAAGTGGCTTATGTGTATTTTTATTTAATTACTGTGTGTATAATTGTGCATTATGTTATGAGTTTTTTGGTATTATTATGCATGCAATTATTTGTTGTAGTTTGTTTAATTATGTGCATATTTAGAATAATTTCTATTTTACTTATTGGTATTAGAGTTGGTAATTTCATGGGGCATTTCCCAGCTTGGGGCTGGGAATGCTACACGTGGTATCAGAGCAAAAATTTGTGTTAATTTGTTGGTAGTGGGGACGTTACAATGTGGTAACTGAACTCAACTAGGTGGTTGGGTGCATTACAATGTGGTATCAGAGCCACAAGTTCAACACTAAGCTTGTATGGGCCATAGACAGAGCGTTGAAACTGAGTTTGCAGAGTCTGCATGAAAATTGTTCGACATAATGTTTGAAAGGGATGTCTGCAACATGTTGCGAAATGTATTTCCATGAAATTGGAAGAAATTCGTGAGGAACTTGAAGGAAATGAACTCAGGGATTAAAAATCCTCATTTTTAATCTCAGTTTGAGTATTTTCAAGCATAGAATTGGCTGAGATACGAATTTTGGAATTACAGTGAAGCCATGGCAAATTTGGGTAAAAATCCCAAATTTTTGAGTGAATTTGAGTGAAATTTGTGCCCAGTAATGTCAACCAGTCATGCATAGATGAAATTGAATGTGTGTGGGGCCAAAGTTTATTGCATGAAGCTTAATTTCAAAGTTCCATGGTGACCATGAAAAGAATTCAAAAATTATGGAATTTTGGGAATCTTGGAAAAATTCAAAAATTGGGTACATTTGGGTATTTTTACATATATGACGTTGGGATGATGTGGTGGTGATGTGGCATAGGTGACATGGAATTCCACGGTGGCAGGTCAAGGGCGATGGGTGCACATTAGCAACGGGTGGCACGGTGGCAAGTGACGTGGGAGCTAAGTGCGTGAGTGGTTTAGTTGAGAACGTAAACCATTGTCGCAAGGGGGAGAAGTGGTTTCGGGTTCCATCCTTGTATCATGTGACATCACTCATATTGTGCCACATAGGATGGGGAAAACCACTGTCGCACGCCAATTGAATGTCAACACTTGTGCATGTTTGGGATGCGACATGTCCTTTCGGTCGTTGATCTCAGCCGTCAAATCTAGGGTAACATGCAAGTTCGTGCACACCAAGAAAAATGTTTGGGATGGTACCCACCCATCCTCGTGGTCAATAATAAGGTGCCATGTGGAATGTCGACAGTCAAATTGGGACCTTTGTCCTGTTATCCCCACTTTTAGGGATAACTAGGAGATCGTGTCTCGAGGCCCACAAGTCCTAGACATGGAGTACCGAGAGCAGGATTGACTTTAGCATGGTCCTGGAGGGCCCACCTTTTATTTCTTCCAACATCTTTATCTTGTCAATAGCAGCAGCATCCATCACCATCAGCTTGGTCCTATGTCAGAGATGTTTCTTGCTCCATGAGGTAATTAGTCTAGGTATCATGGTATGTGTCACTTTGATCATCAAAACCATTGAATGTGTGCATCTGATCCCTTTTATTTCTAACAACTGCTTGGATCTTACACTCACCCACTTGACCATGTTTGGGGGAATTGAGAGAATGCCCTAGTAAGCCTGTGTTTGTAGGTTTTGGTTAGCCACTGGGGGGATTTTTGAAAATCCATCGTCCGCTCCCATCACAGCACCACTGTTTCATCTTGTTTCCCGCTCACCTATCCCATTCCACTTGTCCGGGCACTGGGTTGACCTATTTCCAGAATTGCACCTTATCTCGTGGGAAGAAGGGGCTAAAGGCCCAGAAGGTAAAAGAAAGTTGGTAAAAGATAAAATCCTAAGAATAAAACCTCAATATGCTTCACCCAAGGATCCCCGAGAAAGCAATAAAAGGCTTCTCATCAAGAAACAAGAGGGACCAAGAAAAGTAATAAAACAAGACCTAACCAGAGGATAGGGGGTCTCATCAAAAGATAGCCTATAAGGTCCATGGGTACCTAGCAATATGACATTTCCACCAGCTGGTTACCACACCAGGGCATTGACTCTTGGTTGCATGGCCAAGGGAAAGGGGGTCTCATCAAGAGCCAACCTTCTCATTTCTGTGAAAATACTTGTGGGTAACGTTATCACCATTGGTCACCATGCCAGGGTAGTGTCCCCTGATTAGCTCTTGGGCAAAAGAGAAAAGCAATAAAAGATAAGAGAATAAAAAAGAATAAGAATAAAAGGCAAGAATGGGCTTAGAAAAAATTGCATCTAGGACAGGTACAACTCACCTTCTACAAAGGCACCCACAGGTAACATTTCTTGCATCCTTGGCCCTCATTGCACCCAAATGCTTGGACATCCCCTGACCACATCACCCACTTACATGGCTTGGATGAGGTCTCTTCCAGAACTTTCCTTTTCCAATGGACACTAGCCCAAAAGGACGCCTTATCCTTTTCTACAAACTTGTATTGCAGGCTTGTGTAACGTCTTTGAGTTGTTAACTGATGTGTTAGGGTTTTTGTGCACATGTTTAAAAATATTGATGATGAGATGTGATTGACATTGCTATGATCCCTGTGACTGAAGAGCCCATGGAGGGCGTAGCTTTTGATGTGCAGGACCATGCCCGACAGACAGGTACCATTTTGGACCGGTACACATGGGGAGACAGTTTAGACCTCCATGGGGTTGAAGAGCCCATCAGATGGATGTTGAGACCCCTCAGGGGGTAGAGACAGGACATAGATGGATCAGGGACTTTGCACCGAAGAAGAAGAGGATGTTCCACCAAAGGCACCCCGACAGAGCTTGACCTAGGGGGGTTGGCCCTTTTTCAGTGGAACGTTGGCCTTGGGAGGTAGAATGCGCAGTATTGGCACGTGTGGCAGGTTGGACAATCCCAAGGAGGGCTAACGTTTTGCTCCATGATGCTCCATTTTCCCTAGAAGGGGCTAATGTATCCCTTAGAGGGGCTTGTTATCTCTTTTCAGCTTGATTAGGGTTTTAATTTGACAATTTAAAGTAAAACAGTATGCTTTGGTATTTTGGCCTTGTCAGCCTTTTAAATGACCTAAAATGTAAATTTAGGTCATGATACTATATAAATGAAGGATTTTTACCTTCATTTCTTGATCATCTCACACTCACTCATAGTGAGGTCTGAAATTTGTGCTAGACTTGGGTTATTTGGCTGATTTAGTGAGGTACAATTGTTGAGGGAATATTTTCTTGGCATGTTTTGGCATTTCTCTTGATGGAAGGTGTTACAACTAGGGTTTGCAATGCTTTTTCTTGGTGATATGTGAGTATTTTTCTGAAAAACGTCTTGATTGAATGGTTGCATTATTTATTTCTTGCGTATAATTATAATTTTGCTGAACAAAACCCTAGGTGACAAGCACACAAGTAGGTCCTTGTCTCATGTCCCCATTGAGAGAATTTTCAGCCATTGATTGAAGAAGGAGAGAGCCTAGTCGTAGCTACACTCTCATTCTCTCTTCATTTTTGCTAGCCGTACCTTTTATAAGCTGAGAAGAAGGAGACGCCTTAAAGCCTAGGTTTTCTACACTTTGGGCCGATTTTTCTAGGGTTTGCTGGTAGAGCCTTGTTGTAGCAACACTTTGCTTCATCAAACCTTCCTGTCTTGGTTTTATGCTTCATCTTCAGCTAGCTGTGATTTCCATTGAGTTAAGGAAGGAGGAGAGAGCACCGAGGCCTAGTTATCCTACACCAAGGGGAGCCTCTCTCCCCTAGGGTTTTGACTTTAAAGCCTTGCTTTAGCAACACCTCAAAGCTTTTCCCTCTAGTCCTTAGTCGTTTTACCTTTGCATCCTTTAGCTCTTGTGTCCTTCACTTTTTTACTCCATTAACCCTAAGGCACTGATCTAAAAGACCTATTGCTTTTGAAGTGAACCTGATCACAACAACTTTCAAAACCTTGAATTAAACCCTAGCTTAGGAACTAACCTATTAACCTATTGTTGTAGTCATCTTAATCCATAATATCATTGGTGCAACTAAACATTTTTCTTTATAAGCAATTGAATGGTGATTAAAGGTATTAATTGAATGAAGTGTTGATTTGTTGCATTGAATGCCATATTGTTTCAACATTTATTGAAGAAGTGACTTAATTTTCATTTTCTATTTATAAACATTGACTTAGTCAATATTTATTATCAAATTGCTTATAAGTGTATCAGATAGTCATTGATTTACATGAAGTACTAACCCATTGATTAAAGCTTGCATATATCAGTTTATTGTTGCTTTGTCTCAGGCAAGTGTATCTCTTTGGGGGTTTCACTTTATTATTGGTTGTTTAGCCAGACTATCTGCTCAGTGGTGACTTTTGAGGGGGGGAAATTATCCTTTTCTTATAATATTTTGCCTTCTCAAAACCTCAGGTCACCGGGGACGTCTCCCCTGGGCCTTACCACCCTAAAGAGAAAGAACCATCCCATTGTGGTGACATTGGGTAGAATTGGTTCCTGTTACGCCAGTTTGACTCTCCAACCTTTAACCTTTATCCTTGCTACAAATTGTGCGATAACATGTCCCATTCAGGTCAGAAACGTGTCAGTTGTACATATGGGCTCATAAAATATCAGTATTTTAACAAATGTTAAGGCCCGTGTAAGAGAAGAATGATGAGGTAGGCCCAGGAATACCAAAAGGATTCCACGGAATCATCTATGGGTGACATGTAGACCCAAAAATCCACATCAACAACCACGTTAGCAGGGATGCCACATAGGCAAAATTGTTTCACAGTTTGAAAAAAAAAAACTCAAAGTCTGGAGCCAAAATCGTATTTTGGCCATAATTGGAGAAGAATAATTTTGATTGGGATGAAAATTCTTGGTTTTTTCCACATTAAGGATGGCTACAGAAATGCCACAGAGGGCCACTCATCAATTATGCTTTGATTCTCCTGGAAAATGAAAATTATTTGTTTTTGAAGATAAGGGTCAAACTCAATGGAAGGAACCTAGTTATTGTTGAAACTTATACATAGTATTAGAAAAGTACATGAAAGTACTATATGAAGGAATTGGACATATTCCAAGGAGTTTGGAGTGAAGGTTCCAAAATAGGAAAAAATCCACTATTCCAGGCCATTTTTGGGGGATTTTTGGGATTTTTAGAGGAGGAAAAGGGTCCCCAGATGGAAAATATGGAAAATTTTATTTACTCAACATTTTTTATACTCATTGATCCCTACAAATTTGGTGTAGTAAATTTTTTCAAGAAGTGCATAGTTTGGGAGACAACATGTTGGCTAAAAATTATAAGTCTGGAAAAGGGGTGAAAATGACAAAGTTTCCATTTCCATATTGTTGTATTTTTTTACTTGAACTTTATATTGAGAATATGAGAGTTGATATGGATTATTTGTAATATTTATTAACTATGTATCATACATATGTTTCTCTGGTTCCTGGAAGAATGGCTTCTACAAATGGAAGAAATTGGTGTTTGAGATTAATTGCACTGGGATTAAAAGTGCATAAAAGGAGTAAGTGGGTAATATTCAAAGGACCATAATTGTTTTGCTCATAACTCAAAATTGGGCAAGAAATCAGTTGTTGGAAAGGTATTGGACAGAGGAGTCCAAATATGTACCCAGAAACATGAATTGGAAAGTCATATCCACAAGAGATCAGAAATACTATTTATGGTGTATTAAAAAGAGCAGAATGGTACATAAGTTAATAGATTTGTTAAATTTATTATAGTCTAACAAATCATGTTGCCTACACATTTTGCAGAGTTAATAAAAAATAGATCGGAACAAGATTCATAAAGATATCAAAGGCATGGAAGATACTCAGAGAACCTACAACCATGAAGATGAAGTAAGAGGGTTATATGTGAGCATGGGTAATGAAGGGACAAAATCCAATTTCCATAGAGAAGGCAAGGAGGAGAGCATGAACTTGGTGGAGACCATAAAAAGTCTACAAAAGGATGTCCAAATTTATGAATTTGATAATGAGAGGCTTATGAAAGTCAAGGAGCAACAAGATGGCTTCAACATCAAGTTGTTGCAGAGCTTGGACAGAATAGAGAAGAAGATGGATAAGGATATAGAGTCAAGCAAGTCAGGGAGTCATAGGTCTCATGATAAAAGAAGAGAAGAAAGAAGTGTTGATAGGAATCATCATCACTCACCAAGACATTCAACTAGGATAACACACAGTAGCTCAATTCCATCTCTTGTTAGGAAGCATAAGAAGAGGTCTGGAGTTGATGAGCTACAAGGAGAAATGAATAAGATCAAGCTTCCTATATTTGATGGTGAGAACAAGAAGGATGAAGATGCAGAGCCATTGCTATTGGGAATAAGGAAGTACTTTCAGTTGCATAATTACTCCTCACAAGCAGAAGGGATAATTGCAATCTATTAGCTCAAGGGAAAAGCATCAATGTGGTGGGACCAGTTTGTGCAAGTGCAACATATTGATGAGAAGAAGATTACTTGGAGGGAGTTCAAAAGGTTTTTCTAAAAGAAGTACTTAGGAAAGCGATATTCTCATAGGAAGATGAATGAGTTATTCAAACTTAAGCTTGGCATTATGACCATGGATGAGTATGAAAGAAGATTCTTAGAGCTGTTGAAATATGTTTCTTTCATCAAGGATGAACAAGTTAAAATTCAGAGGTACTTGAGTGGATTGCCAACATTTATTAGTGATAAGATACAGTATGATGACCCCAATACATTGGAGGAAACTATAAAGAGAGACAAGTGTCTCTATGATTAGCATAGAGGAAGACGTACTTACCATAAGGCTTGGGAAGACAAGAGGAAAGGGAAGATGGAACAAAGGAAGAAGGGGACCAAGACACCATTCTTCAGAAATAATTATCATGGACAACCAACTTCCAAGGAGCCTAGAATGACAGAGACAATGGGGCAAAGACCAAGGCATCAACCAATGAAGTGTTGGGATTGTGAGGGAAATCACATGTATAGAGTTTTCCCTCATAGAGGTGAGAAAGTGAGGACTTCTCACAATGTACAACAAGCCGATACAGTGGATGACATGGGCAGAAACGTGTCAAGGATCTATGCAACCTTGGATAACAAACAAGTTGAGTTTCAATCTCACATGGTTGAAGTGGAAGGTAATATCAACAACCAACCCATCTCTATTTTAATTGATTTAGGAGCTATTCACAGTTATCTAGATCCTAAGATGGTGGAAAGATTTAATTTTCCAATAAGCAAACTTGGGAAACCTTGGATGGTGCATCTAGCTATGGGAGCTAAGAGAAAAATTAATTAGATGGTTAAGGCATGTCCAATGGACATGAATGGGTTGAGCACAAGGTAAGATTCGAACATCATACATTTGGGCTCATATGATTGTCTAATTGGTATGGATTGGTTGGAAAAGCATCATGTTGTCCTAGACTGTTATAACAAGGCTTTTACTTGCTTAGATGAGGAAGGGAACTTGAGGACAATTCAGGGTATTCCAAGGGTAGTAACTATCAGAGAAATTACAGCCTTGCAGTTGAAGAAAAGCTTTAGGAAAGGGTTCCAAGCTCATATGGAGGAGGAAACTAAGGATAAAGTGCCAAATATCGAAGATTATGCAGTCTTAAAAGAGTTTGAGGATGTATTTAAAGAGATACCAGGTTTTCCACCAAAGAGAGATATAGATTTTGCCATTAATTTGGTGCATGGAGCAGCCCCAATGTCCAAGACTCCTTATAGGATTACTACACCAGAACTGAAGGAATTGCAAATGCAACTTGAGGAACTTTTGAAGAAGGGGTATATAAGCCCAAGTTTGTCACATTGGGGTGACCCAATGTCATTTATGAAGAAGAAATATGGAACCTTGAGGCTTTTCATTGACTTCAAGCAGCTAAATAAGGTGACTATGAAGAACAAGTATACTTTGCCAAGGATAAATGATATCTTTGATCAGCTGAGGGATGCTAAGTTTTTCTTCAATATTGACCTTAGATCAGGTTATCACCAGGTGAGAATTAAAGAAGAGGACATCGACAAAACAACATTAAAAAATGAGGTATGGCCATTACAAGTTCATAATGGTGCATTCCATTTGGGTTGTCAAATGCACCAGTTGTTTTCAAGTGTTTAATGAATGGTATTTTTAGGGATTACTTAGATACGTTTGTCATTGTATTTTTGGATGACATACTTATTTACTCTAAGTTTGAAGAAGGGCATGTGCAACACTTGAGAATGGTGTTACAAGTATTGAGTGAGCATCAGTTGTATGCAAAGTTGAGAAAATTATCATTTTATCAGAGGTAGATGCATTATTTGGGCCATATAATTTCAGAAGAAGGGATAGCAGTGGATTCAGAAAATATAAAATACATTGAAGAGTGGCTAGTACCAAGGAATGTCTCCAAAGTGAGATCATTCACAAGACTTGCAGGGTATTATAGAAGATTCATTGAAGGATTTTCAAATATTGCACACCCAATCACGTCTTTACAAAATAAGGGTGTAATATTTGAATGTAGTTCTGATTGCGAAAGAAACTTTCAACACTTGGAAAGTTTATTAACCAGTGCACCGATATTGAAGATTGTTGATCTCAATAAAGATTTCATTGTGTGCACTAATGCATGCAAAGAAGGGCTTGGAGGGGTCCTTAGTCAAAATGGGCATGTGATATGTTATGAATCGAGGAAATTGAAAGAGCTCGAAAGGCACTATGCTACCCATGACTTAGAATTGGTAGCTATAATACATGCCTTAAATATGTGGAGGAATTATTTCATGGGAAAAAGATTCGAGTTTAGGACAGACCATAGTGGTTTGAAATATTTGTTTGGACAACCAACTTTGAATGCTAGACAAATTAGGTGGTTGGAATTCTTGATTGAGTATGGTTTTCATATTAAGCATATCAAAGGTAAAGTGAATAAGGTGGTTGATGCACACTGGAAAAGAGTGCATGAGATGCATGCTACAACCATTAGCATGTACAGATATGATTTAAAAGACATAATTTTAGGGGCTGCAAAATCTGATCGACATTATATGGAGATAAAGGTAAAATTACAACAAGGTAATTTGCTACAAAAAATTGAAGACTATAAGTTGAGAGAGGATGGAATCCTCATGTACAAGGGTAGAGTTTACTTCACCTTGACGAACACAACATTATGGTTAGTTTTGAAATTGTTTCTGTTTTCGCCAAAATTCTTGTTCCCGAAGCCATTAACCTGATCTCCAAATTGGTGGACTTTAAAACCCTTAACCTCATCGAGATTTGTCTCACCTCAACTTTTTTCACCTTTAAAGGAACTTGTTATGAACAAAGGAAATGAACATCCATGGGATCATCCCTATCCCCTGTGGTTGCCAATATTTTTATGGAACATTTTGAGACCTCATCCCTTCAAAGTTATCACCTCAAACCAAAATGTTGGTACAGGTTTTTTGATGACACATTTGTTGTTTGGCCTCATGGCCATTCCTCTCTAATCTCTTTCCTTAACCATATTAACAAGATTCCCCCCATATCTATTTTACTATGGAAATTCAAAAAGACAACTCTCTTCCCTTACTAGATGTTCTTATCTCTCGTCTCCTTCATGGCTCTCTCACTGACCGAGTTTATAGAAAGAAAACTCACACATATCATTACCTTCATGTAGAATCCCATCATCATCCATCTCAAAAGTTTGTTGTTCTTAAAACCTTGGTTTCTCAAGCCATTTGAATCTTCGCTCCTCATTTCCTCGAAAATGAACGAGCCCACCTAACAAAATCCATGATGTCCAATGGTTACTCCTGCTCTCAAATCGACAAATCCTTTCAATCAACTCGTAATTCAAATTCCAAAAACTTAAACTCCACCTCACAACCCCTAGCTCTAATTACCCTTCCTTACATCTAGGGAACTACTGAGCACATCTCTAAAATCCTGGCTAAAAGGAATACTAAAATTGTTTTCAAACCCTTCAAAACCCTCAAACAACTATTTAGAACTATTAAGGATAAATTTGACCCAATGCTCGGCCCGTGAGTTTTCCAAATTCCCTACTCCTGCAACAAATCTTACATTGGTCAAACAGATCGATCCTTCAAAGCGCGCCTCAAAGAACACATTGTTGACACCACCCTCAAATCATATCTCAGAATC
This sequence comes from Picea sitchensis, assembly GCA_010110895.2. Taxonomy (NCBI): domain Eukaryota; kingdom Viridiplantae; phylum Streptophyta; class Pinopsida; order Pinales; family Pinaceae; genus Picea; species Picea sitchensis. The sequence continues at coordinate 19,008 of SNQJ01S0169731.1, forward strand.
AGCTATTGTTGAACACTCCTCCAAATCCAACATCTAATTTGTTTTGATCAAACCAAAATCTCGGGTTCAGTACCCTATCAATCATCCCATCTCATTCGAAAAGCTTTAGAAATTGAGAAACATCCTGATAACTTTAATCAGGATGATGGCTACAAACTTAGTCAATCCTGGAAACCTATTATTCAATGCCTGAGCCGTGAAACCTATTTCAATTTCAATTTATTCCCATGTATGGGCCTTCCTCCTCCTTTACCCTTATTTTTCCTAGTTCTCCTTTTAATCCATTTCCCCTTTTTAAATTTGCAATCAAACTCCCCTTCCATTTTGAATCTTTAGAGGCTCCCCTTTCTTTCATCCTAACTTTGTTTTATGATTCTCTCCTAATAATAATAAAAATTTACTCTAATTTCATTTTTGGATTTATTGTTTTAATTTTATACCTAAATCTTAATACTTTATTTAATAATTTTTCATAATGCTTCCCACTTACATAATCATATTCCATAACTTTCAATTTCTTGGATCCCCAACTTTCTTGATTTCTCTCAACATTTTGATCCCCATCTTTTAAACATTTTAATGGTATTAATAACAACTATCTTACTAATTTCAGTATTTGGATTTATTTTTTCAATTTTATTCCTATATCTTATTCTAATATTTTCAATTTCTTCTATACCTTTTTTTAGTGATTTCTCTTTTTTTTTAAATCATCTTCCATCTTTTAAACAATTTAATGTTATTAATAAAGCCTATTTTATTAATTTATTCCTTTAATCTACCCTTTTCAATAGCTGACTCTCACATTTTTTAGTGGTTTAGCGAGCAGGGGCGTGAGGAGCACGACCTAACGCGTGCACAGTGCAGCAAGCAGGGGCTCCCCAACCATGGACGCTGGTGGGGGCGCCGTCCCCACCCCTTCCCCTTTGACAGAATTTGATGCCTTCAGGAAGCTCGTAGCCGAAGCCTCCAAGAGACCAACGTCAGCAACACAATAGAAATTCGTAAAGAAACTGGAATGCATCCCAAGCGTTGAACTGCCTCTAGAAGAAACTTGCAGAACGATAGTTAATCTAGCAGACAGAGGACTTATTGGGCAATTCACCGAGCTCTGGCCCTCTCCCAAATCCGTCAAAACTTGGGTGTAGAGGAACCGGAGCCCGCTCATCTCAGAAGGAATACGAGTCATTTTGTAGGGAAAGGATACTTTGTATTCGTCTTCAAAAACCCTGAAGACAAAAACCTCATTTTCAGAAACGACCCGTACTTCATGGGGCCACAGGGGTTATATCTGAACAAATGGACCCTGGATTTCGACCCAGCCCAGGATGTGCCCTTTGTCGTCCCAATGTGGGTTCGTCTACCTCATCTCCCTTTACACTGCTGGAATCAAAAATCATTGCATGCAATCGGCAATACACTCAGAAGGTACATAGATCAAGCAACGAGAAAAGACCAGTACTCATGCGCACAGTCTGTGTGGAGGTCGATCTGGAAGTGGGATTACCAGAGGCAATCAAAATTACTGTTGCAGATTGGACGCATATTCATGAGCTAGATTATGAGCAGCTACCCTTCAAATGCCGGCACTGCCACGGCTATGGCCACTTCGCAAGGCACTGCCAAAAAAAGAATGCAGAGGAGAGTGAGAACGTGAAAGCAAATCAGTGGATCACAGTCCAGAAAACAGGGACAGCAAAATCCAAAAGCAAAGGAACAATGAAGAATGGAAACCTCGGGCAACTGGAGCAAGAGCAAATCGATGAGAGCTTCAATCCCACGCCGCAATCAAGACCTCAAATAGCAAAGCCCGACAAGGACACAGAAGAACCAGAAACAATCATGGACAGCAGGGAACAACCAAGCTCCCCCCCAAATGGGAAAGACACGGGGGAACAAGGGCAAACGGCAGGAACCCTGGAAGTAGTCCCCTCTCCCTCATATGTTGACATAGCCAGAAAGAAAGTACTAGAACCATCAAGCTCCTCGGAGGATGAGATCCTAGAAAGGCCAGCCAAAAGAGCAGGAAGGAAGTCTCGCAAAGAAGTAAGGGAGGAAGAGGAAGAAAGACAAAAGACCCAAGGAAGCCAACCCACCATAGAAATGTCAATCGACAGAAACACAAGAATAAGGTCTCTAAACTCGAAGGTCCTCTCTTCCTCATATGCTGACATAGCCGTGGTAAAAGAAAGCATTTGGGTCCATCAAGCTCCTCGATGATGAGATCTCAGGAAAGGCTACCCAAGAGCGTGGAAGGAAGTCTCGCGAAGAAGTAAGGGAGGAAGAGGAAGAAAGACAAAATACCCAAGGAAGCCAACCCACCATAGAAATGTCAATCGACATAAACACAAGAATAAGGTCTCTAAAAGGAGGAGGCCCAATCAACCCCAATAGTAAGTAATGAAAATCGCCTCTTGGAACTGTAGAAGTCTGGGAATTAATTAAAATTGAAGCGTCAAGGATCTCAGCTGGAAAGTGGAACCAGCAGATATCCTCATGTTCCAAGAGACAAAAATCGAAGTGTAATCCCTTCTAGATATTAGTAAAAACAAATGGTAGAAAAACATAGGGAAAGCAATCAACGCAAGGGGATCCTCCGATGGCTAAAACACCGGGTGGGAAGTAAGAATAACTCCTCACTAACTCCTACAACACTCAGCATTGGAGCTACACTGACTGAAGCATACAGTAAGTAATTTAACCATTGCATTATTCAATTTATATGTACCGACTTTGCATTCTAAAAAGAAAGATTGTTGGAAAACTTTTAACGAATTTCTAGAGCAAAACTCCCCAAACAACATAATCAATTGGATACCTTATAACTCTGAATGTGAATGGAAAATAAAAGAGAGGAGGATGACCAAAGAAGGACCAAATGATTTATGTGGGTAGAAGACATGATAAATGTTGGGACTCCAATGGTGGATTTTAAAAACTACTAGTGCTGGGCTATACACTGACCAATAATAGGAGTCAGGGAGGAGCACATTTCTGTTAGATTGGATAGGTTTCTGGTCCAAATAACTTTGCTATTGGAAAGGAAGCTAATATCCACAACCATCCTCCCCAAGCTCACTCCCTCGGATCACAAACCCATCTTGCTTTTGCTAGAGGAAGAAGAAAAAAACTAGGCCCAATCCCGTTAAGATTCAACCCATTGTGGAAAACAAAGAGGCACATGACGGTCCCATCGCATGGTCTGTTCATCTTTAGTTAATCGGCTCTCCCAACTTTGGTTCAGAAACAAAAATTAAAATAACAAAAGCCCTAAGGAATGGAGCAAACTCCCGAAATGCAATCCCAATACCCAAAGAAAAGAGTCAGTGCAACAGTTGGGAAAGTTGCAGAATGAAATGGAAACAATAGATATTGCCAAAAAAGATCTAGAAAAGGAGCATGTTCCAATGTAAAACTTTCTTCTTCAAATGAAGAAGAATACTGAGACTAAAATCCCAGAGTCTTTGGCCGGAAATGCGATTTGTAGCCTTTGGCTGGAAGCTGGTGACAGAAATACATCTTACTTCCACCGTCAATTTAAAGCCCGCCTCTCCAGGAACCACATCTCTGAGATCACAACCAACGACGGGAAGCTTTGCAAAGGAATAGACCAAATAAAGGTCGTCGTTGTCTCACATTTCCACCAACTTTACAGCAAAGAGAATGATGATAATGAAGAAGGCAATAAGGAATTCCTCAAGAACATCCCATTTCTGGTCACAAAAGAAGATAACACGGCACTATTGAGCCCAACCAACGAAGAAGAAATCAGCAAAATCATCTGGTCCATGGATCCTGACAAAGCCTCAGGGCCAGATGGGTTCACTATCCATTTTTACAGGATCTGTTGGAATATAATCAAATCTGACCTCATCAGAATGATAAAAGGATTCCTACATAAAGAAAAATTAGGAGGCAGCACCAATTCAACTTTCCTTGCATTAATCCCGAAAGAAACAAACCCTGCCTCCTTCGACAGATTCAGGCCAATCTCCCTATGTAATGCCTCTTATAAGATAATTGCAAAACTCCTTGCAAACAGAATAAAACCTCTGCTGGGCAAGCTCATCTCAGATTCGCAAGGAGGATTCGTCAAAGCGAGACACATCCTGGACAATGTAATCCAATTTCAGGAAGCTATGCACTCCAGCAATCTCAGAAAAGAGAAAGGCATGTTGATTAAGCTAGATATGGCAAACGCCTTCGACAGAGTAAAGCTGTCCTTCCTGTATCAAGTGCTTCTTTCATTCAGATTTGAGCAAGAGTTTGTAAAACTGATACAAGCCTGTACCCACAGCCCATGGATAGCCCCTTTGGTAAACGGGAGACCAGCAGATTTATTTAAATCTTCGAGGGGATTGAGGCAAGGCTGCCCCCTCTCTCCATTTCTGTACATTTTAATGGCGGATACACTCAGCAGGAAGTTGGAGCAGGAAAGGATAATAGGAGTAGCCCCGGGCTTGAGAATAACGAAGAATCTCAAACCTATAAATCATGCTCTGTTTGCGGACGACTCTCTCATGCTAGGAGGAGCCTCAAACAAAGTAGCCTATGCATTCAAGGGCACTCTTCAAGCTTACTGCAAGGTGTCTGGAGCTCTGATAAGTGAAAGGAAAAGTGTTATCTACAGTTGGAATGCAGCAGAACACGAAACACAAAAGATAGCACGCACCTTGGGGTTCAAAGGGCATTCAAAATGGGAAAAGATACAGTACCTTGGGCTGCCACTATCATTGGGCATAAACAGAGTCAACCTGTGGGAAGGAGTTCTAACAAAAATCAAAGGAAAAATCGATGCCTGGGGAGGACATTGGCTCACCCATGGAGGCAAATTAACTCTGATAAAAGAAGTCATTTCTTCACTGCCAATCTATCAAGCGTCCTACCTCCTGGCACCTAAATCGATAGCTGGGCAGATCAACAAATTACTGAGAGACTTCTTGTGGAAGGGTGGGAAAGGGAACCAACGTAAGTTTCATTTGGTTAGTTGGGAGACAGTTAAGCGACCTTTGAGAGAAGGCGGGCTATAGATCCGAGATCCAGCACTTGTAAATACATATCTTGGTTGCAAAATCCTATGGAAGATGCACAACGACCCCACTCACCCTGTCAACAAAACGTTAATGCATAAATATATTCCAAATGCCAAAATCAGAAATCTTCAAAACACCACGAGCAGGAAGACCACGCTGCTATGGCAATTGTGCATCAAAGGGGCATGATTCTTCACCCAAAATCTGTATCGCATCCCTGGAAATGGCAAACGGACCAATCTCTGGATAGATCGGATAATGGGGAATCCGCCCCTTGCTTCAAACGCCATCTTGACTGAAATCCGCGATTTTCTTGTTCACATAGGAATACAGAGCATCAATGACATATCAAAATGGGACGATGATGGCTCCTGGTCAGATTGGCAATTCGGCAACGTCCCAAATTGCCTCCTCCAGCAACTTGAAATGCTCAAAGCAGAGTTTCGAGAGGCAGCTCCTGTGCATAAAACAGAAAAAGACAATTGGGTTTGGGGACCCACAGGAACATACTCAGCAGCCAAAGGCTATGCTCTGCTACAACAACAGAAAGACAGACCACTACCTGCAAGATTTTGGTTGGAGGTATGGGACTCAATGGCGATCCCTAAGGTAAATTTCTTCTTCTTGACACTAATGCACAAAAAGATCTTGACTGGTGAAAATTTAATGAAAAGAAACATTGACGGTCCAAACAGATGTTCTTTATGCAAAGAAGCCATGGAAACCTCGGATCATTTGTTTGTAGACTGCCATTTTGCAAACAAAGTCTGGCAGCTCATCCTCCATGGCCTCAAGGTCGCAGCCCCCACCAACATCTCAGTAGTAGATCTATTCACAACTTGGAAGGATAGTTACCCTTCTCTCTCATTGAAAACATTATGGGCCAGAGTCTGGATCTCCATCCCCAAGTATGTGTGTTGGAAGCTTTGGCTTGCAAGAAATGAGCAAATATTCAACAACACAGCGTGGACCCCCAACATGGTAGCAGCTAAAGCAAAAGGCCTCCTCCTAGAAACCTTGAGCTCTCAAAACCACAAAATCGACACCTTGCTGCAGCAGGAGGAAAAGAATTGGCTCGGCACCTCCGTGTTGACCCTTTAGATCCATAGCACTGAAAAATTCCATCTCAAAACAAAATGGAGGCTAAGAGATAATCATGACATATTCCAGAGTTGGTGGCAAAAGCAAGGAATAACTTTAGTCTTCTTCGATGGCACCTCCAAGGGAAACCCCGGGATAGCGGGAGCTGGAGGAATCATTTATTCCAGTGAAGGGAAAATACTAGAAACCTTTTGTTGGGGACTCGGTCAGCGAACCAACAACCAAGCAGAAATCCTGAGTTTGATAAAAGTCTGCCAGATAGCCAAGGAAAGAGGACATCGGGAGCTACAAGCGTTAGGAGATTCCGAAATCTTGATCAAAATGATACATTCGAGAGGACAGTTTAATGATGTTGGCCTAAACAAGAACCTGCAAAGGCTAAGACACATTCTAAAAGACTTCACCTCCTTCAACTGCTATCATATACTCAGAGACTCAAACAAAGAAGCAGACAACTTAGCTAATAAAGGATTCCTCTTGGCCTAAGGAGAACTCAGCATAAATGATGGAGACCCGGTAAAAATTTGTATTCCTTGAAAAGGACAGCAGCTTGTAAAAGAATGTAGAAGGCTTCTGTGAAGGTTGTAAGGCTGCGGCCAGCTAGAATTCCCAATTAATAAAATTCATAACCGTTTTAGTTATAAAAAAAAATAGCTGACTCTCACCAAATATCTTTTATAAACTTTATATCTTATTCTAATATTTTCAATTTCTTCTATACCCCTTTTTAGTGATTTCACTTTAAAAAAATTCATCCTCCATCTTTTACAACAGATTTTGATTTCTCACCAAATCTCTTTTATAAACTTTATATCTTATTCTAATATTTCCAATTTCTTCTATACTTTTTTAGTGATTTCACTTTAAAAAATTTCATCCTCCATCTTTTAAACAATTTGATGTTATTAATAAGGCCTATTTTATTATTTTTTTTCTTTAATCTAACCCTTCTCAATAGCTCGTTCTCACCAAATCTCTTTTATAAACTTTCTATCAACACTCATTTGGAACATCTTTAGTTGTTTTTGTTCTTGACTATGGTGGAGTGTCCACTGGAAACGCACAGTTTATATTCCAAAATTTCAATAAGCAAAAACGATGTAGTTTAAATGTTCTACATTTTTTATTTTTTTCTGCATATATTTTTCCTACTAATTTGATCCAAAATTGGGTCAGAATTTTAGACTAATAACTGAAATTGTAGATTTAGATTATTGAATTTCCATATTCAAATTACCTTGAAATTTTAATGACATTAAATCAATTATACATTAAAAACAAGATTTAAATAATGTGAAATTGTGATTTTACCAACAATTATTTATAAAAATTCCAAAAATAATTACCAAAAAAAATTAAAAAACCTAAAACATTTAGCTTCTTTCGAATATACTAAAACATCAAACATCGAGTCAAACGTATCATGGAAAATAAATGTCGAGCTTTTTAGTCGCCTGCGTATACCTTTTTTGCAATTATTTGCAACTTTGAAGTGATAAGATTTTCACTTAAACTTCATTCCAGAGGATTTACATCTTTGAAATGGGTTTTTAAAAAAAAAATTGTTTGGAATTTAAAGTGATAAGTTTTTGTGTGGAATTTTAATATTTTTTAATTTAAAA
>SNQJ01S0169733.1:0-20679 GCA_010110895.2 Picea sitchensis
TATGACACATCAAAAGAAATTGCTTATGCTAATAAGTAAAGCATTCAAGATACTTGCATGTAAATGATGTAACTTGAAAAAGAGATACAAGTGCTTGAAAGTATATGATAAGCAAATATTGAAATGTAGACCAGTGCCAAAAGTAAAGGTTGTTGCAAGATATCAAATGCTGTTGAAATGGAGATTGTAATGTAAACGCTCTTGTAAAATTTTATTATGAGTTTTTAGGTGGAGTGGCTATTGTGAGCGCAAGCCACTATGTGATATGTGTGCAAAGTGTTGCAAGAAAGTAAATCTAATCTAGATGTGGCCTCTAAGATGGCTATCTCTTAGATTGGAGATTGAACTATGTGGATGTCCAATAGGGAGAATATCCCTCTGACTTCACACAGTAGCTCAAGATACTGCCGGATGTCCAACACGGGGAGAACCTAGATCTCAAAGTTCCTGTCTGACTTCACACATGGTTTATCTTCCGTTTCCAATCAAGCAATATCAACTTAAAGATTTTCCTATTAAGACTACTCCACACTGACCAACCCTTGGTTCTGATGAGTTCCCCAGGTCGAGCTAGGCTCGCAAGGGTTCAAAGCATACTAGGGGGAGCTGAGGGGACTTGTTTATTTGCCAAATTGAAATAACTGAAAAGAAATGCTGAAATTGAAACTAATCTAACAAATAAATTTAACCAAGTTAATCTAGAAAATGAAATCTAACTAAACTAACTAAGAAATTGAAATCTACTCTAATGTTTTGCGGTGTACTTTTAAGGTTTATTTTAGCTTTTCCTTTAGGTGAGAATTGTAAACTTGAGCCAAAATTGCAAGAATTGAGACAATCACAAAAAAGACACCGTTCCCCCTAGGGGGGATGAAGAGTGGGGTCTAGGTCGCCCATTGATTTTATTGATGGAATTACAATGATTTTTTTGGAGTGACTTGTGATCATTCATTAGGGGGATCACAAGTCTTTTACAATGTTTCAATGAGTTTATTTGTGAAAGGGGTGCTCCCAGGTGTCCCGGAACGTCCAAATCCGCCCAAAATGCACAGAGTGTTCCCTTGGCTGTTCGCTAAACCTGCAAAAACAACAAGAAAACAACATTGAAAGATGCCCAAAAACAATTTAGAAGTGTCTTGGACTTATGTTAGAAAAACCCAAAAAATTCTAAGTGAAAGCTAGTGAAAACAAACAAAATTTAACTAAGGAAAGCAAACTAGAAAGCTTGTTTCCTTAGGGTCTTTGATTGCTGTTTTAGAACAGCAAATTAAAAGCACTTAGATTTCCCAATATGAAGTTAAAAGTTTTTAGAAAAAGAACTGCTTCTAGCTTTTTAACATTTGAAGAAAAGAAGCTTGCTAAAGTAATTTTTTTCATGATAAATCTAGCTTAAAATGATAAAATGAAATTGCAATCTAGATCTAACTTAACTTTTCATGCTAACTTAGATAAATAAAGATTTGAAATATGATTTAGATCTAAGTACTTGTATGCAAACCAATGTTACCAGAGTGCGGAGCGAAGCGGGAGCGTTTTTAGGAAGCGAAGCGTCCCATAAGCATCTATTATATATATATAAATTTTTATATATATATTGCGTTTATATTAAAAAAAACATGCAAAAAGACAAATTAGCTGTAGAATGTATGAAAACATGCATATTTGTACATTGTAACATTAAAATGGCATCCATAGTAGTAAGTAGTAGTACATCAATGATTAATCATTCGAGCATCAACCATCTAGAATCTAGCAATTACAAACTTACAAACCAACTTACAAATTTTTAAGCCATATAATAGAAAGTAGACCATTAATTTATGGAATGAAATCAGTCATCTAGCAACTGCCAACAATAACATGAGTCATGACCAAATAGTTATGATTACAAAATAGGCCATCTGCATTGAATTATGAAGATTGAAAGGTCCAAAACAATAAAGTTTAAACTGTGCTAGACTCTAGGGTCTAGTTGTTAAATGCTATGAATCTATCATCTATAGACTGACATGTAAAGTAATGAAAAAGGAGAAACATCAAACAACTATCCCATCCTCCTTCCACCAACACGATTGCCGCGTGTGCCTCCACGTGGTGGTAGTGGAGGAACTTGAGAAGGACGAAACTGTGCAAAATGTATAGATGAAGATGAAGTCCCTGTTGCGGGAGTCCAGAACAGGGGGACCAAGGACTGGGTAGTAGCTGGGGGTGGCATCTCAGCATGATCATCATCATCAAAAAGAGCATTCTCCAATTGCTCTAAAAGCATTACCCCATCCTCCAAATTATCCTCCTCTGGATGGTTGTCCCAACGCTCCAATTGTCAAAAGCATTACCCCACCCTCCAAATTGTCCTCCTCTGGATGTTTGTCCCAACGCTTCAAGTTTTATCCATCTTTGCCTCCTCAAAATAATGGGACAACAACCTCAAGTTGTAATGAACATAAACCAGCTTCCCTCGGCCGGTTCAGATTCAACCTGTTTCTTTTGACGTTGTGGATGAAACCGTAGGTGCTCCAACACCTCTCTGTTAGAAGTGTTCACCAATTGTGAAAGCACCCGTGGTTGCTGTAACGTTAGAACTGGCTACGCCTATAAATGTTCCACCACGCAAGAGAACTTAAATTCCCTCGATCTCTAATTGAATGGTTGGTCCTTAATACACTTTGGCCAAGCATACCGCCCAATTGTTGCTGTTGTTGTCATATCTTGTCACACTCCTCATCTAGGACCAATTTGTCTAATGCTTTCTATATAACCCGCCAAGTAGTCACTATAATTCTTATCACAAATAGAAAATGAAATAAGAATATAAAACCAAGGCAGGAAAACGAAAATGAACATAAACCATAAGTAGAAACTATTATAAAGAAATTGTTTGAAAAAATTTCTTGAAGCTTGGTCACAAGCCAGAAGCTGCAGAAGTTTCGATTTGAGGCTCAAGCCCTGGAAAACACTTCCCGATTGGCAGGAACATTTCTGCACCCTGTTGAGCCTCAAACCAAAGTGTGCTTTCTCTCGATTTTGCCAACCGGTCATTTCCCGAGCTTAACCCAAGCCCGAGCTGGAGTTTCAGGTGGAGCTGGGAGGTGGGTGCCTGAATTCTCAGGCAAGCACCTCTTGAGAGGTATATACTCAAGAAAACCAACCTCTTTGAGAGGTGGTGCACCCCACCCACTCAAGTTTTCATGCTGGCTAAAGCGATAATGGGAGAGGTGGCAAACACACTCTCCACACTTGTCATTGTTATCCTTTCATGGTGCTACTCTTCTCCAAGTGGAAGCAGCCTCCTTGGGAAACTCTTGTCACCCACTTGGTTATATATTGAGGCATCATCCCATTGTGAAGCTAGTTGGAGCTAGTGAAGGATTACTCTTGTAAATCATTGTACTATCATTTCATTTTGGAACAAAAAGGCTTTGGAGGCCATTTTGGCGACCAAGTCATGGATCTTCTGTCAAATGGTGGTGTGCTAATTTGTGAGGCAACTTGTGTTGTTCTTTGCTTGATATTGATCAGGGCCTTCAAGTGGAGCTGTCTCCAAGAAGGGTAAACTAGAAGAGCTTATCGTTTATGATTTTATTGTTTATTGTATGTGAATGTTTATGTTGCATATTCATTTCGGTTAATGTGTAAGCTTTCTTAAATTTTCTTATGTAAGAACACTATTATACTAATATTTTATTGGCAAGAAGTATCTAATTTGCAGGATTTGACTACTTGAAGAGGAGAATAGGCTTTGTTGCACTCTTTTCTGATTCAAACTCTCAAGAAAGACAAAAGACCATCTTTGATCCATCAAAGGGACTCTATCTTGCCCAAAGTTCCAAGGCTTGGAATCCCTTCTCTCTTTCTCCTTGGCTTCATTCTTATTTCTTTGGTTACCTTAAGATCATATACACAAGTTATTTGAATCTGATTTAAACTCTAAAGATATCTAATTTCAATAAAAGCTAGATCCATTTTTTGCATCTAAAGGTTTCATTTAAAAGCATAAGATCTAGACTAGAAAATGCTAGTTTTATTAAGTTTTGCTTCTAAATTTTAAAGGGATAAAAGTAGTCTCTTTTCCAAAGTACTTCAATTGAATATTGGACAATTTGGTGCTTGTAGTTTGCTGTCTTCAAACAACAGCAAAAGATCCCAAGGAAACAAGCTCTTTAGCTTTATTTCCTTACTTCATTTCTGCAAAAATTTCAATAAATTTACTTAGGTAAATTTTGGGGTTTTACTACTAATATCCCAGGACACCTTTAAAGTGTTTTGGGACATATTTGCATCTTGTTTGTTCACTAATTTTATGCAGGTTGGTGCAAGGATAAAAGTTGGGATACTCAGTCCAAATCTTGAAGATTTGGAGCTTTCAAGACCCCCAAAGTGACCTTGTATTGTCAAGAAACATTGTAAAAAGATTTTCTTTTATTTTTTGATCCATATATAAGGGTCCACATCTCATTTTAAGAGATCCAAAGACTCTTCAAAGAGTAAATTGTAACCGAGAAAACGCTGGAGCCGAAAGGAGGCCTCACTTCGTTTTTCTCTCCGCGAGAAATGCAAGTGGTGCTTTGGATCTTTGTCTTAGTTTGCATCAAGTTTTGTTCCTTTGATTTAATTACTCAAATAAACTCACAATCAACTCCTAAAGTTAAAATAAATCACAATTTAGATTAGATTTAATTTCAAGAAAGTAGAATACTAGTTGCTAGTTAGCTTCAAGTTGGCAAAATTTCCAAAGCAGCCAAACCGCCTCAACTCTCCAAAGAGGCCGGTCAATGAAGACTTAGTAATTAAAAAACATTTCAATTTTAGTATTTGCTTATTTGTTTAAAATAAACAACTCCCAATGCGGTTCTTGACCCTTCCAGCCAGAGTTAGTCTCCATCTCATTGGAGTAAGTTTCATACCAATGGTTAGTGGTGATGAACAATTAGGGAAATCTCGTCAGTTGCTACTTAACATGGAAAATGCCTAAAGGGGAGTGTGTGGAAGTAAGGGCGCCCCTCTTGGGACCTTGGCTTCCCACCTCGCTTGGGACATCCTCACCTTTAGTGAACTTACCGTGGTGAGTGTCCCCGGGCTCGCAAGTTCTCCAAAGTTTCCAAATGCAACAAAGAAGTAGCCTCTAAAGAGGTCACACAACCTTTCATTAATCTACCAAGCAATTTACCCTAATAAAATACACGATCTGCCCACCATGCCGGAAATAATGTAAATGGGAAGATCATTCTTATTATTATTGATTAACCCCACAAGTGATCAATCATGTCATTATTATTATTGTTATACAATTACCGACATGATTATTTCACAATGGGGATTAATCCTAATTGTATAAGGACCAAATCCCCTTTATGATTGGTTATCGGATACCGCTACAAAGGGGCATAATAAGAAGTTGGCCCCAACAGCTATTATGGAAGACCCAAAATTAAATAAAAGTGGGTTTACCCACCCGGAGTGAGGAGACGTCTCCTTAGTTGTGAATCTTCACACGCAAGGGCCTTTGTATAAATAAGAGGCTAGCCACTTCAAACATGCAACCCTAATTTGCTCATTCTCTGCTAGAGGTGTTTCAATTACCACTGCGTGAGGGAGAAGAGTGGCGATCTCTGGAGAGTACCAACTGTATTTGGTTTGGAGTTATCTCTGAACATTGTAGTGTTATTTATGATAAGAAGTTTTTTGTTGCTAGCTCTTCTTCCCAGAGGGTATTTCCCTTAGGTGATAAATGTTGGCCCTTTGTGAATGTGTACTTCTAGATTCTGTTCGCTATGCTCTTATATTCATTGAAATGCAAAGAACCATAATAATGGTATAAACATTAACATCATGGTATCGTGAAACAACTTGAAGGGAAGCATTACCTGTAAGAGGAAAACGTCACCGCTACTGCATTCCAAAAATTAGGGTTTTGCAAAAGTGAGTATTTCCAACTTCTAGAAAGTCAAGCAAATTCTTCAAGGACTTCAATTCTATACTTAGAGTGCACCTTTTCAGTTGTTGGATCTCCTGGAAAGTGAACCCTTAGTTTCACAAAGTACCGAACCAAGCAGGCCAAGCAGCCAGAAGTACCAGAGTACCGTGTATACTTGCTAGAAAACAAGCACCAAATCGTAAACTGCGATCAAGTTTGAGGGATAAAGTTATTCGAAATCTCTTAATCTAATTTAACTTCACCAAATAAGATCTATCCCTTCCGGATCGTAATTCTCGCAACTAAAGTTTGAAAAAATTAGGGTTTCTCATAAAACCCTAAGTTTGCAGTTGCAGTACTAGTTGTTGTTGCAACCGTAGAACCAGTTGTAAATTTGTAATCACTCTTGAAGTTTTTGTAATGATTACCGTCATACTGATGTGGAGCCACTACCCCAAACATATCCGAGGTATGTACTCTGCACATATGGTTAATGGTTAAACCTCTAAAATATATTTTATGAGAAGGGATCTTTGCCATAGATCCAAAAAGGATCTCAAGATCCAACAAAATCAGAGGAATGATGCAACCCGTGTGTGATTATTCTAATATGTTAATTCATTTTGTTATGAAATTATCTTGATCGTTGTTGTGATGTTGAAGCTATGATCAAATCATTAGAAGGATTAAAAGTTGATCATAGAGCTTATCCTCTAACCTAACCTTATCTAAGATAGCATATTGTCTTAGTACAACGCATGTGTTGAAGAAAGTACTACTTGGAGGAAGGAGAATCGAAGAAAAGCAAGCACTTCACTCTTGAGGACAAGGTCTGTGTTTGATTAATCAAGATCTTCAAAGGTACACATGACAAGCTACTGACTTTAGTTGAGATAGCAAATCGAAGTATTATAATTGATAACATGTGAGAATACATTGTCTCTGGTTCGACATGATCAACACCCCTCTAGGGAAACCCTCGTGCAGGTTAGTTTCATTGCCGGAAGAATAAGCTTGGTCACAACACTCAAGAGAAAAGTTGACCTCATTTCGTATTGTATCTTTACCTTTAATCTTTGCTAAATTATAAGTAATAAGCCTAAAGGAGCTTAATCGCGGATGATTGTTCGTACAGTTTAAGGGCTATCAAGAAGGATATTATTCTTGTTTGTTGTTTTGTTGGACCTTGCCCCGTCCTACAGGTTATAACAAGGCTGCGGTTGCAACGTAAGGTTAAAGAAGAAATCATCATGTAGCAATCATGTTGAAGAAGAAGGTGGGTCACTCAGAAGACGCCATGACCCACGCTATTGAAGAATCCATGGGAACTCTAGAAGATTAGCTCACATCACCAGTAAGCATTACCATACATAGTGCAAAGCCGAGGTTTAATGTGAATCCAAAGATGACCATGAAGGTGTATGCATGGATGTGCACAAGGGAAGAATGCTAAGAACCCAAGCTTCGGCGTGGACAACAGTACAGCAGAAGGAGTCCTAGAACTCATATTATCCGATGTATGTGGCCCAATGCCATCATCCCCAATAATGGGTATGTATACTAATCATTAATGAATGATACACCTTCCCTCATAAAAGACCTCGACATATTTGAAGTATTCAACAAGATCAAGGAATCTAAAGCCTTGATAAGAGAACCATCCAGAAGGAAGATTAAGATACTCTCAAAGCAGTATAATGGAGGAAAATATACCTAAAAAGAATTGAATATTCCAGAAAGATGTTGGGATCAAGATCTCCAACAAATCCAAGTAGAAGTCAGAACTAAGAACAATTAAATTATGGAAGCCGAAAGACCACGATCTATCAAGATCTTCCTATGTGCTTATGTATGCATAGCAATGGCGGTACCGCTTATGCGTAATCGACATCCATAGTGCACTTGGGTTCAAGACCCCTGTATTAAATGCTCCACCGAAAGAAGTTTTGAGGTGTTTCATCTCTGCACATTTCCATCGCCTAGCAGCCTATCCATACACCGAAGAGAAAAGAAACAATCGAACCTCCCGGAAGAAGGAATATTTGTGGGATAATGTGAAGTATCCAAAGCCTTCGCATCTACATTAAAATTCCCGGGTCATCATCGCCATATTAAGATCAACAGACGGACCTTTGACAAAGCAACACTTAAGAAATTGAGAGAAGATGCCGGAAATTGAAGAAAAATGTATGAAGAGGAACCTCAGAACTCTGCAGGACGACATAATCCGCGAGGGAAGTTCCCGTGAGTCAGAACTGTATAAAGTTCAGCCTCTGATGAGGAGACTCTTGACGATCATGATATAACAAAAGTTCAAGAACCTTCCTCGAATGATCTCCATAAAAGAAAGTCTGTTTGGGCAAGAGAGTTTATTCAATATGTGGAGAGAAGTATGGTGTTCCGGTAGGAACCTCGAGACGTGAAAGACCAAAGCCATTCTCCGGTTACACAACTTTGATATGTGATCTCCCGCATAAAAAGAACCTACTCGCTCAAGAAACCATTCGAGAAAAGAATGGGGCGATGCCATGACGAGGAATACCAACTGCATGTAGGCCAGTTCCCGATCGAAGAATAAAGATGGGGGTGCATCCATGCATGGCTCTCTCAAAATAAAACATGTCACGATGGAAGTATTGAGAAATATAAAGCAAGATTTGTCGCCGTGGCTTTTTCCTTTAAGGAAGGTATCGACTATGAAGAGACATTCGCCTGCGTAGAGTTAGATACACTCGACGTAATCCATTATAGCTCTCACGCCAAGATGAAGGAAGCTGCACCGTGATGGATGTGGAAGACAACTTTCCAATGGTGTTATCGGGTTATGAAGTATATAGATGTCCTCTCAAGGATTTGAGGTTGAAGACAGAAGTCTCACACCGCCGAATACTGGGAAGAAAGCCTTATATCGACTAAAGCAAGCTCCAAGTTTGGTATGGCCGAGCAGACAGCTTCTTGATTTTAGCTCAGGCTTTACTAAGAGTAAAGCAGTATTCAAATCTCTACTCAAGATCATGGATAATGAAACTTAATTTTATTATCGTATGTGGATGACTTATTCTTAACCTGAGAAGAAAAGCTCATCAAATACCGTAAACAGAGACTTGCCGCATAATCTGAAATGAAAGACCTTGGTCTAATGCATTTTCATTTCTAGGTCTTGAGGTAAGGACAGAGTCCTGAAAAGAATCTTCCTAACATGTGGAAGTACACGGTCGAAATCTTAAAGAGATTCACATGCTAGAATGCAAGTCCATGAATACTCCCATGGTGCTAAAGTCAAGTCATCGTGGGTTGATTGGCCGATTTGATAGATGCCACCGCATGTATGCATTATTGATCGCCGATGTACCGCATCTAACACTAGACCAAACATTTGTTTCCTAAAGGAACAATCTTGAGTCACTGTAGAGCCTAGACGCAGTTCACCTAGTGGCTGCAAAATGGAATGAGAAAATCTTTAAAGGTACGCGGGATTACAATTCTAGAGATGACGACTTCACATTGAGTGGATATACCGATGCATTAGCGTGAAGCCGTCGGATGTTAAAAACACTTTCTGATGTCAAGCTTTGGGGATCAAAATGCATGATTTCATGGGCGTAGCATAATCAAGTACGCGACAACGAAGGCAGGTTATTACTGTCGCATTGCTCCGCTTAGGCCAAGCTATGGCTTCGAAAAGTTCGTCGATACCATTTGATTTGGAGATAAGAGCAACCGCATTCTATGTGACAATCAAAGCCGCATTAAAATGATTGCAGAATCTTGTGTTCCACGACACAGTTGAAGCACATAGAGATCCGTTATCATTTCATCCTACGACATGGTACAGAAAGAGGAGTTTCCGAAGCTCCAAAGAGACAGTTAACGATGAACAAGTTGCCGACGCGGTTGACTAAGCCTCTATCTCGCAAACTTTGAACACTTTCGAGATAATGTTGGTATTGTCCGAAAGGACCCTCCCCGAAGGAGTAGATGTATTCCTGCTCGACCTAGTTGTTAGATCGAAGCAAGATGAGTCATGCTTCCGACCTCGCCATAGACGCAGCACGACGCTGTGTGATCCTTGCTTCGACCTACCGTTGACGAAGCATGACGCCAGGTGATCCTTTCTTCTGACCTCAATATTAGATGTAAAGCACGAGCCCACAAGCCTCGACCGTTAATGGTGCCATGACGCCGTGGTGATCCTTGCTTCTAACCTCAATGTTATACGCAAAGAAAGATGATTCCTTACTTATGACATCGTTGTTAGACGTAAAACAATACGTTGTGTGTTCCTTGCTTATAACCTCACTGTTAGACGTAAAGCATGACGCCGCGGTGATCCTTGCTTCTGACTCGTTAGATCGAAGCAAGATGAGTCATGCTTCGACCTAGTTGTTGGGATCAGAAGCATGACGCCGCTGATTCCTTTGCTTCAACTAGTTGTTAGATGTAAAGTTAGATGTTGATGTGTTCCCTTGCTTTTGACCTCGCTGTTAGATGTAAAGCGAGATGTTGATGTGTTCCTGTTTCCGACCGCTGTTAGATCGAAAGCAAGATGAGTCATGCTTCCTAATTCGTTGTTAGACGTCTTAAAGCATGACGGTGATTCCTCGTCAATCGCTGTTAGACGTGAAGTGAGATGATGATATTACTTGCTTCTAATCTAGTTGTTAGATCGAAGCAAGATGATCGACACTCCAGCTACCGCTTAACCGATGGACATTGAGCTAGCGTAGTAATCGTGGATGCCGCAACCTAGTAGCCGCGGATGAGGTATCATTTTACCGATACATATTTGATGCAAATGATGACAGCATTCTTTTGAGAATGATGATGTCGTTGATGAAGAAAACCACGACTCGCAAATGTGCTAGCCAATGTTTCAAGATGATATTGACGATATTGTCCTCCGTATGCCACTGATGATGCAGACCCTCTCACCGATGTCGGATGAAGAATACCTTTGTTAAGGGGGAGGTTGAAATATTGTAACCTAAGAACATTCTTATTATTAATAAATTAAATCCCCTACTATGGATTAATCATGTCATTATTATTATTGTTGTTATCGATTAATCCCCATTGTGGATTAATCAGTCGGTAATTGTATAAGGACCAAATCCCCTTTATGGATTGGTTATCTGGACAATTATAAAGGGCGTAATAAGAAGTCGGCCCCAACAGCTTATTATGGAAGACCTGTAATTAATTAAAGGTGGCCACCCACCCAGAGTGAGGAGGTCGCAACTTGTGACCTTCGCACGCTGGCCTTTATAAACAATACTAATTTCCAAACATACAACTCAATTTGCTCATTCTCTTAAATATGCTTCAATTCCAAGTTGGAGAGAGGGAGAAGAGGTGCATCTCTTGGAGAGGAATATCCGTATTGGTTTGAGTTATCCTTGAACATTGCAGCTGTGTTTCATTTAAGATAAGGAAGTTTTGCTGGCTTTTCCCAGAGGGTTTCTAGATAAACAAGTTGTGTCTCTCTGTAAATGTGTATTTCCTCGCTAATTCCTATTCAATATGCTCTTATCTATTGAAAATGCAAAGAACTATAATGACAGCATAAACATTAACAATTAACGACACCTTTTAAGGCAATCGGGTCTCCATTTACACATTTTGCAAATCCATATGCTTCACTTTACTTTTCATTCATTTATTTGGAAGCAAATTTAAATTCTTGCATCTAACAATTGTGTCTAAGTATCCTTTTATGCAAGTATGTCTTTACAGCTTTTGTGGTGAATAAGTATATAAAATTTTTTATGTTGATTAATGAAAGAATAAACTCCTAGATTCATTTCTGTACTTAGCTTTTAGTTCTGGCCTTAGTAGCATATTTGTTAGGGACTCCGGCTTGTGGTTGCCCACCGAGTGGGGAGTTGAGGATTAGGTGATAACACCTTTAACTCTCACTTGCCCTCAAGGATACACCAAGTAATGGTACATTCTTCCATCAGCCTCCCGTAAAAGATACTATACACAACAATCATCATCTCCAACATCTCCACAAAAGCAAACTCTAGTCACAGGAGAAAACTCCAAACGAAGACATCCTCTTTTCTTTCATAGTGTCTCCTAGAGTTTCATGAACTCATGAACCCTAGCGAATTTCTCCAAGAAAACAAATATAAAGAGTGAGACAAATGATGATCAATGCAAAGAATCTCCTTCATCTATTTATATGAGAGGTAAGGGAGGTCAATAATACAATGTGGGCCTAAACCCTCAAGCAAGCAACCTACATGATCCCTTGTAGGCCACATAAGTGAGACATCCACTCTAGAGTACAAGTATCATGTTCCAATGGTGAGGTTGTGCACAATAATGACTCCAAGGTGATGTATCTACACAAGGAAAGTCCACAATACTTCCATCATGAGCCTCCATATACTCCATATATCCTCCAAAGCTATGTACTCCACTAGGCTAGTTGCCCCTTGCAAGAACACTATCACTGACCAGGCATCCCTGAGCCAACACGAAGTCTCCGAACAGGAATCCGAGCTATCCCATGCTATCTAAGGCCTAATTCCCTCCTCCAAGATCCACAACATTCCTCATCCCATGTAGGGTGCTCTCCAAACAAGTGGCTCCTTTATGAGGTATTAAGGAAGGGCATCCACCAAATTGCCAATAGATCTCCAACACCCAAGGGAAGAACACCGAACCTGCAATCCACTGAGGTCAAGAATCCACTCCATAAAAGTTATCTCAACTATGTATATTCTTTGGAGATTGGAGATGTTATGATAGCATTTTGTGTTGATGGATATAGTGATGCCTCTACAACTTATATGGTCTATATTCTGACACAACATGAGATTGTGGTGAGCAGAGATGTGAAGTATGATGAGGATGCAAGATCATCTAGTTCACATGATTTTCCTTCAGAGATTGAAGGGAATGAGGATGTTGTTGTTCTAGAGACTGATTTAGAGACCCAAGATGAGTCAGATTCAAGGGTGGATGAGGTGAGATTAAGGATGGATATGCCCTCCCCCCACGTTCTACCCCAACACGTAGGAGATCGAGATGGCTCACCTAGCTCTTGTAGGAGGTTCAAGAGGGGCGCAGTGCCCAAATGTTCAAGTGGGGGTGAGTATACCTCCTAGGAGATAGTATAGCCACATTGCATCAATTCCTTTCATTTGTGAGCCTTCCAATTGCCTTGAGGAGGAGAGGTGTGAAATATGGATGGAGGATGATGTTTAGGTTGATTTCGAGATTCTAGCAAGTACAAATTTGCAAGTGATGTGTTTGGTGGAGTTGCAGAGGGAATCTATTGCACAGAAACACATTCCTCAGAAGAGGGAGGTTAGCTGTGGTTACCTGGAAGTGTGTACACCATGTTTGGGGGTGCTTCATGAGATTTGGGGTATATGGTGTATGATTAGCTTAGTGCTTGCTTAGTGGTTGCTTGACCTCAGTTGGATGCTTGCATGACATCTTCCTTCCTTGTAGTGTTGGAGATATTTAGATAGCTTGGTACATTCTTCATGATGGCCATGTGGAGATTGGTTGTTTGAGAGGGCACTCAACAATGGACGAGGAGCATTTGGCATTATAGAGGAGGCCGAAGGAGGGCGTTGAGCCCTAGACAACATGAGCATCTTGGATGTTTGTATGGAGTCTTGGAGTGATCTTGGGGATGCTTGGGTTGTGACAATGATCATGTAGTAGGTGGAGTGGACCCGGTGAGCACATGGCTTAGGAGGAGCATTAGAGTCCTTTGGAGGTTTGTAGGAGGAGCATTGGACACATTTCATGGAGCACCCTTGCATTTGAAGCCTTGCTTGTGAACGACATCACCTTGGAGCTCGACATACCTCTTGAGTGGGGAAGGCCACATGTGAGCCTACTTGTGTTTGTAGTGGTTGCTTGTAAAGGTTTAGGTTCACATACGGCTTGTTAGCTTCTTCACCTCCTCATATATATAGAGGAAGGAGGGAGAGAGTCCTTTTATATCACATCATCACTATCTTGTGTTAGAGATGTGAGGAGAAGAGCACCTTTGTACTTTCTCTTGTACCTTTATCTCCCTGGGTATTGAGGTGCTAGGTTACTTGGGAGCATCTTGAATACTAGGGTTAGGGTTTCCTCCCTTGGAGACATTGGAGTTAGGGTTTTGTGGGTTAAACCCTATGTTCTACTTGAGGAGGAAGAGAGTGGAGACATTTTGCTTGGAGCGAAGGAGGCTTGCTCAGCTGTTCAAAATTGTTTATTGGAGATTTTATTTTCAGCTATCTTTATCTTCAGGGTTTGGTAATTTCCAACACTTTTATGTCTTCTTTGCTGATTTGACATAAGTCAAGGATGAAATTGTTAAGGGTTTTAACATTAATATTGAAGAAGATAGGGCAGATTTACTACTGTAATTACTGCTATTATAAAGTGATTTTCAGATCTGATTTATGCTTTGTAAGATTGCCCTAGAGGGTTGACACTTGTTGGTACACATTTGGTATCTTTTCACTTGGATTGCCTTGTTGATTGAGGTTGAAAAGGAATGAAATATTGTTCTTTGTCTGTTGCTGTAAAAGTATATTTCAGAGCAGCCCTGCGGCTGCAAATTCACAGGCTTAAGATCCAGGTAACCTTCAGGAAAGAGGTGAAAATTTTGAAGTTGCATTAAAGCTTGATTTCACAAAATTTCTACAACCCTTGTTGTTCGTGTGATGTAATTCCTATTTGTTCCATGATGTAAATTTATTTGTTCTATGAAGTAATATATGCAACATTTAAAAAATAATATAAAATTCCAAAAGCCCTTTTCCAAAGGCATTGATATGAATCGACACATGCTCAAGTTCAAATTTGGATTGTGGAAAAGTAACGGACACAAAAGTAAGATCACATGATCACACAAGCATAAAGGGCACAACTGTTTGGCACTTGTACAATCTACCCACTCTATATCGCATTATATGCATATATAAGAGTACATTGGTACAAAAATTAGTATGTACACAGCTTTTCTATATAAAATTCATCCATAAAGGGAAAATTCGGATGCGAAGAATCGCTGAAGGAAGAAGTCTAAAATAAGAAAAGTTAAAAGCTATCTACAACATAATATTGCAACCACTTTCAATGTGTCGAAATATGCAAATGTTTGACTTCGACTAACAAAGTGTCATCACTTATCATCTTATGCCATGGTTGATAGAGCATGGTGTTGGAATCTGTATGTTTGAACTTTGAAGTTTAATCTATTTTCCCTGTTGTTTCAAAGTGAATACACCCTCGTTTCCCCTGTTGTTCGTGTGACATAATTCTCTCTGTTCCATGATGTACTTATTTCTTCTATGTAGTAATATATGCTGCCTTTTGATATTTTATTTTTCCAAAAGCCCTAATCCCAAAGTGTTGATACCAACTGATGCATGATCAAGTTGAAACGTGGGAGGGCAACGGACACATAAAGTAAGATCACACAAGCATAAAGGACAGAAGTGTTTGCTGCTTGTACAATCTATCCACTCTATGTTGCATTATATGTATATTCAAGAGTATATGGGTATAGAAGTTGTTATGTACATGCCTCTTCTAAATAAAATTCATCCATAAAGGGAAAATTTGGATGAGAAGAAAACTATTTGATGTTTACTGTCTAATGTTTATGTCTATTTTGAAAGGTGATATATATCTTGTCTGACTAGCTAGTATCTACATAATCTTATGCTTAAATTGTACAATCTAATTATATAGATTAGCCATTAAATGGAAGAATCCTAGATTTTGTGAAATTTTGAATATTTTTTGTATCTTTGATGTTTCGAACTATTACTCATATTTTCTGAGTTTTGGTTAGTTGCTAAGTTGATACTCCATTTTGGATTTACTTAGTTGTAGCTGAGTTTGAATCATGTGACTTTGATTATATGTATCTTATTATTATATGATAATTCAGTGAACGATTCTTTCCCAGTTTTTGGTTATGATGATATTATTCAAATGTTTTGTTTGGTCAGTTGATTGATGGGGAAGGGTAAGTATGTAGTGTGTAAAGCAATGCCTCATAATGGATATGGGCATCTGATGCATTGCTTTAAAACAACTTGCTGGAAAATATATATGCATTTGATTTCAATGAAGCTTCTCACTTGACTTGAAAAACCAAAACTTTGAGCTAACCTTGATTATAGAAGCTCTTGGTTTTAATGGTCTATGATTACAACACTGGTACCCAATTAATATCATTGTTATCTTGTGTTGCCTTACTCTGGAAAGGTCCAAGAAATGGAAAAGTTCTTAGAAGATGGCAAGGGTGCAGTTCCTCCTCGTGATACGATCTCTTCACTTGCAGAGAAGTTCAGGTAACTTGGAATTTGACTAAACGTATTTGATTTTACTGATTTATAGACAAGAAGTTGCATCCAGAACTTCTTTGGGTTGTCAGGGATTGTGAAGAGGATTTGGACATGTAAGATTTCTTCAACAAAATGTTTTTTTTTCTTTTCTGCTTGAAGAGATAAATTGTCATGAAATGTTGCATTGAATTGCAGTGCAGCACCAGAAAGGGCTGGGAAAATTCTTGTGCAGTGGAAGCAGGTCCAACTTTGAAATTTTGCACAGAATCATCTTGACTCCATAAATTTGTGCAAATGCTCTTTGGTAGGTCTCTACTTTCTCTAAGTTATGTTCTTTTTTTATTTAAACTATTGCAAAGCAGGTATGGACTTGGTTTCAGAACAGGAGGCATGCACAGAAAGCCAAAGGTACCAAGGTGCCAGGAAATACAGCCCCTTCACCTCGTGATGATTCAGGAGCAAAGAGGGTTGTGACCAATTCTGCAGCTGTTCCTTCAGGTGCACTTCTCTTCTCTGTCTGTACAATTGAGTTTTGTTTCCTTGTGCACCTTATTTTATGTATGTTTATCTCCTCTAGTCTAGAATAAATCGGGAGGAAACTTACTAAAACTTCATACACAATTGCTTTTATATTTGGACGATAGTAGTTGGACTCGTATCTTTGAACTGTAGATATAATTGCTAGGTTTAGCTTCTCTCTCTCTCTCACTTTCTCATGCATTTCCCTTCACACTCTCTTTCTTCCATAGTATCTATCCATTGATTGTTCTATCTATATTTATATATTATTGGAGGAGAAAATAATGTGCTCCGATGTTAATGTAACTGTTAATATCTTATGTATTAATTGACCATCTTTGCAGTTGCCTGTTATCGCGCAATTTGTACTTGCCCAAAGCCAAAGGCAAGTGGATTCTGAATTGGCGTAACAAGGTGGATAACTTATCACTGTCACCTTAATAGGAAACCTCTTTATTTTTAGGAGTATATCACAGTACCCTAGGGGAGACGTCCCCAGTGACCTGGGGGTTTGAGAAGGCTAAGGTAAAAGCTATAAGAAAGTCCCACGCCTCTCACAGGTCACTCTGATCAAAAGTTCCAAGGTCTTATTGAGATGAAGCAAGAGATAAATTAAATGTACCTGCCTAGAACAAGACAACAAGTAGAAAAAAATGCAATTTGCAAGTACCATATGATGTCAATACTTCATAAAACCATAAACTTCTGAAAGATAAACAAGCTGATATAGAACTGAAGCAATGTAAATATTTGTAACAGCAATGAATATTTAGCAACAGCCACAACAACTAGGCCTCAATAATGTTTAAAAATGACAAGATACAATAGCCTTAAGTTGGCAGAATGATAATAGTTGTCAGAAGCAATTATGACAATGTTTAATCAGCTTTTAATCTTGCTTTTAGGATGAAATTGCTGCTGTTATAGATGGCTGTAGGCTGTAGCAATCTTTTGCAACAACAACAAATTAGTTAGTGAGTTAGTCTAATTTAAAGTTAGTAGGAGTTAGTTAAGGCCTTAGGGAAGATGGTTTAAGAGTTGTTTGGTCAATCAATCACTTGTAAGGAATGGAGTAGTGCCTTTTAGGGTAATGGAGTCAAGGTTAGCAGCAGCAACTCTTAGAGGAAACAACAATGATAATAGATAATCTAAAGGAATGGGTGAGATGATTGAGGTGTTAGTAACCTAAGGCTTCAATGTCTAAACCCTAGAAGGAAAGATTTGCTAGAAAGTAAGTAACCTTAGGCCCTAGCAATTTCCTTCTTCCTTAGATTAGGTTTGAAATAAAATATATGAAGCTAATGAAGTAATGCTACTAGAGTGCTACAAAGGTAGGGCTCTAGTGTATTCTTCAAAGGAGATGTCCTCTAGCAATTTCAAGTAGGTTAAAAATTGTAAGGAAAATGATAGTAAAATATGCTTCTCTCCTAGGGTTTCAAACTAGCAATTTCATAATCTTAGAAATGAACAAACAAATTTACCATAACCATTCGAAATAAAATGAAGAATTGCAGATTTACCTACTTCATCAAGAATAATCTAGCAACAAACCCTAGTTGAAGACTTTCCACCATGAAAAATGCCAAAATACACCAAGAATAGCCTCTCCAAGAAGTTTCGCACCACTTAATTTCAGCCAAATACCCTTAAAGAGGGCCGAATTTTAGACCTCACACTTGTGTGAGTGAAAGATGATGAAAAAATGAGAGTTTTATCTCTGTATTTGTACAATATCAATGACCTTTAATTAAATTTAGGTCAGAAAAGGCCGACATGGCCAAATTGAATAAAAAATCCAGTTTTTACATAAATATAAAGAATCAAACCCTAAAATGTGCAATAGAGGTGATGTCATGCCCTCCTAGGGTGACGTTTGGCCTCATAAGTGGGATGTCAGACTCCATGAGCAAAATGTTAGGCCTTCCAAGGCCTCCGAATGATGCCACACGTGCCACTTAGCACACAACTGTGTCCATCATGTCCATCTGACGCTGGGTGACGTCTAGGGTCACAAGGGTGACGTCATGGGCCTACTAAGGCCAACATTCTGTGGGAAGTGCAAGATCCCCCTAGGTCCAGGCCTTCCAAAGTGTCTCTGGTGGAACACCCTCCTTTTTCTCTGGTGCAAGCCCCTAGTGTCTCTTTGCACCTGGCTGGGCTCACAACATCCATTTTGTGGGCTTTTAGCCCCATGGAGGTCCGAGCTAATCATCTCCCCATATGTACTTGTCCACAAGGCATGGTCCTGCAGCAACAAAAAGTACGCTCTCCATGGGCTCACAAGTCACAGGGATCATAGCAATGTCAATCACGTCTAATAATCAAATTACCCAAACATGTGCATAAAACCTCCCTTTACCCAGACAAATGCTTAAAGACGTTATGCAGTTTAACAAGCCAGGTTTAGAGAGGGTCTCGGGATGTCCTATTGGGCTAATCCTCCTCAAGTTTGGGGTGTTTCCCAGGTGAAGACCAATCTAGGTCATGTAGGTGTATGAAATGGTGCAAGGAATGTTTGGCCAAAGGGTGCAGTGATAACAGGGAAATGTAGGTCTTACCTGTGGGTGCCTTTGTAGAGGGCGAGCTGCACCTTGTCATGGATGCCAATGTTTCTTAGCCCATTCAATGTATTTTATTCTTTGTCTTATTGTTTTTTCTTTTCAAGAGAATAGCTGGGGGACACTGTCCTGGCGTGGTGACCAGTGGTGACAACGTTACCCACAAGCATTTCACGAAAATGAGAAGGCTGGCTTGTGATGAGACCCCCTTTCCCTTAGCTATGCCACCAAGAGCCACTACTCTGGTTTGGTGACCAGATAGATGGTAGTGTCATACCGCTACATGGCCATGGACCTAATAGGCCGACTCATGATGAGACCTCCTATCCACCAACTAGATATTGAGTTTTATTTTATTTTACGGGTCCCCTTTTCTTGCTAAGACGCCATTTATTGCTTTCTCGGGAATCCTCGAGCGAAGCATCTCAAAGTTTCATTTTGGCTTTTAACTTTTGACAACTACTTTTACCCTCTGGTCCTTTAGCCCCTTCTTCCCACGAGGCAAGGTACAACCCTTACTAGCTTGGCGAACCCAATGCCCGAACCAAGGCAGGGGAAGATGAGAGGGACAATGATGAAAAGTGGTAAGTATGGAGGAATGGACGATCACCTTTCATAGACCCACCTAGTGGCAACTCAACCCTAAGGGAACCAACTTACTATTGCACTTTGTCATCCCCCCCATATATGGACAAGTTAAAGAGCATAATTTCCAAGCAAACGTCATGAAACAAAAGAGAGTTCAATGCACATATTCAAATACTTTGAAAATCAGAGTGACACATACCATGATACTCAGACTCATTACCTCATGGAGCAAGACCCACCGCTACTTCAGAATCAGGCTGATGGGATGGATGCTGCTGCTGCTGATAGATAGGATGCACTGAAGAAAAGATGGGCCCTCCAGGGCCAAGCTCAAGTCATATGGCTCTCGGTACTCCATGTCTAGGACCTGTGGGCCTCGAGACATAATCTCCTTAGTTATCCCTAGGATAGGGGATACCATCTGGCTCCAACTTGGGGACATGTGCTCACCGTAGAGCGCATGAGAACTTCAACATCTCTGGCATGACCTGTAATTTGCTAGATCTCAACAAAAATAATTAGTAATCCTTTGGGGTGGTGATATCACCCCTGGCTCATATATGATACAATGAAATAAAAGCAAGCAAGCATATATACAAATGGAAATGAAACTACAACTACACTACTCTAGCATGATATGCTGATGGTATATACAATGAATGCAAATGCATACCTACTTACCTCTACTGACCTGTTGGTTGAATGCTAGGTGTAGTCAAATAGCCAGTGAAACCATCCTAGCAATATCTCATAATACCTTCTGTAGAAAATCCAGGTCCTATCAGCA
>SNQJ01S0169734.1:1569-20671 GCA_010110895.2 Picea sitchensis
ACATATTCCTACACATTACAAAGCTCACACATTTTTGAGATATATATGAAAACATGTTGATTTTATAACATTTAATCACAAATTCCTTTTAAATACTAAAATGAATAAAGTGGATAACAATAAGGTGAAACCCAAGTATATTTACGGAAATGATATCGTGAAAGGTTAATGGGGCGATGAAATGTGAAGAATGATGAAGGGAAAGGTGGATGAGAATAGGACATTTCTGAGCCCCAACACTTAGCCATGTGAATGAATGTTAGATCTGATTTATCTCTATATGCTAAGTGCTTGAATGTGTTAGATCTTGGTGAATACAGCGCTGCTCTGTAATTAGGGTTTTATCTGTGCTGTGAATAAGGGTTAAGTGTTAATGAATGATAACTGTTAAGTTCTTTGCTAGGGTATTGTACTCACATATCTGTGTCCCAGCTAGGTTGTAGACACTAGATTCCTACAACCACCCCTGCCTCTACCTCGGGTGAGACTTCATCTTCTTCACAGGTGTTGCCGAAAGGGTCGGTAGTTAGGGTTTTGTTGGTGCAATGTTAAAGCGTTGAACCCCAGGTCTGCCCCTGTGCCAACAATAGGTCCTCTTGGTGTATTGCGTTGCCCGAATGTTTTTTTGGCTAGTGTTTGATGTTGTTGCACTCCCGGTGTCGTTTGTCCAGTAGGTCTAGAAGGAGTCCTACTTTGACCCCCACTGTTTAGTTCTTCATCAGCTATGAGGGCCTTTTGAACTGCATCATGCAATGTCTGAGGCATTAGGATCCTCACCTATGCACGAATGTTGAAGTTAAGGATGAACAAAAACTTGTTGACCTTTAAGTTCTCTTTGTTTAAATGTGGAGCATACCTAAGTAGCTCCATGAACCTGGCCTCATACTTCGACATCTTATGACCACTCTATCGCAAGGCGTTGAACTCATTAAGTTCAATGAATTCATCCAAAAAGTACCTCTCTCAAAATTGTTCCTCGAACAATTCCCATGACATGTCTTCAATTACCATGTTTAGTTGAGTTAGGAGTGTCTTCCACCAAAGTAGAGCATTCCCTTTCAGTTGGAAGACTTCATGTTGGAGGTGTAATCACGAAGTGCGAAGCACATCACCATGTTCTCCAACCATGCCTCAGTAGCTAAGCCATTTGTGGCACCCCAGAACTAGAGAAATTTCACCTTCTCTAGTTCTTTGTGTATGCTACTACTACCTGTTAGAGCACGTTGTGAACCCTCATTAGGCACAGACGATTTTCCCTCATCTCGATCCAGGTGAGTGATTAACGCCTCTGACATCCTCTGGAAGGATCTCATCATATTTACCACATCTCCCACAGCAACCTACTCCTGCTCAGTAGTTTGTTCATCTCCCTGGGGGTTATATCCCTCGGGTGTGTATACTATCGAAGGCGTCACACCTCTTCCTCCAGCACCACAACATCTACTTCCCTTTCATCCTCTAACCATGATTACCTACATGGAAAATTTCAAATTAATTAGTGATACATCTTTATGATTTAGTTAACACAGTGGAATGCGTAACAGTCTAATGTCGCAGGGTTGAACCCGCTCTGATACCATATGTGATGACCCCTCTGTTATGACAGCAATGTAAGTGAGTACAGTAGTGGTAATTTTTTTTTGAAACATCAACAGTTTGAACAAGTGATATGCGACAATAACATACATCAATGTTTACACATTATATTATCATCTACATAATTACACAACAAGAATCAAATACAACATCATGATACTAATAGATCTATTATACCACATCATGATAACAAATATGTCTATCCACCCAACCTACCATGCAAGGTTAGGACCTCCAAGACACATAATCAACGCTCAAGTCCAGGATTCATCCGATTGATTTTTACCATTTAAGGTCTCAGGACTGGAAACTGTTCTGAAGAACATGGAGATATATATTCCCATAACCAAATCAAATCTAGAATCAGGACTAAAGTAACAGTAAGAATCTTGATCATAAAGCAAATCAAACATTCAAGTACTCATTATTTTAGACAAGGTTTCCTTCCTTACAGGATTACAAACAACATTAATTACCCATCATCTAGATAAGATGCCTTCTCTTCATGAATACCAGCATATAATTAATATTCACCAGTAATAAATGTCTTCCGGAGATGTAACATTAATTATTCACTACCTAAACAAAAGTACCAACCCTATAAGATTACAAATCCAATATTGTTCACTGTCTAGATAAAATAATCTACTCCTTAAGGATACCACATAAATTTATATTCATTATTCAACAATTTTGTAACATTAACGAATATGAATAAACAATAATTTTTCCCTATCTAACTAGAGTACCACAAGAGTTTACATGTATGACCTATAATAACTTCCAATAATCAATCCTACCATACGATCAAATTCAAAGATACATTATGCCAGTTAACTTAATCATTGGTTCAACCTCATTCATCAAAGCGTTCTAAAATAAGGAGTCTTCGGAACTAAGTAAAGAGTTTACTAATTAGGAAAAGAATTAATAATCAATAAAAGTAAATTCAAAGATCTTCACAATGGAGTTATAAATACAAATTTAGAATTAATATAATGTTTATCTAGTAACAAGATAGATATAATTACAAGATATCATTTACCTGCGGTGAATAAGATATCAAAGTCTAACAAGGAGTTGACAATTGGAGTTTTGAATTAGAATTACAAGCATAAGTTTAATAACTCACGTTCTAACAACACATATTCTGCTACTCAACAACGGCCAAAGGGTTCTTAACCGAATGGATAGGAGAGTTCGAAACACAGATTGGGGATAAGGTAAATTGATACACGTATAGGTGGGGCGAGCTTGGCAAATGGTAACTAAAACTACCATTCCCAAAACTTGTGCACTTTGGAAAACTTACTCATATCTGGGGAAAGTCTATCAATGTTAAAGGAGATACAATTTAAGACTAAACCAAAAAAAACACAGAACGAAGAACAGAAGTAAACGATATCCAAGGATATCGCTTCAACACGGAATATCAGATGGATTGTGGGTTCGTTATAGCCATCTGGAGGTCAAATAAACTTTAATTTAACCGAGAGGCTAGTGAGATCTATAATGTATCTAGACCTTAGATAACACACAACTCTTGTTATTTATGTACAATTACTCACAGGAGTAAGGGAGAGAATGATATTATTAACTTGATTAGGAGGATTATATAACAGAGGAATTATAACTTTAATTCTTTAATTCTTATAAATGCATTATATAATCGGTGATCATAATAAATAAAACTCGGGAATTCAAATTAATACACAACGAAAAGTGCACTCCTAGAAATTCAGATAGTTATTTAATTTACAATGACCCCTTATCCTTAAATTTCGAAACTGCAAATACATTTTTGAGTGACAACATAAAAATAATACAATTAAATTGACAACAGATCCAAATTATTGGTTTCCAGAAGCCACTAGAGAGATAGCGATATTAAGGAAGATCGATCCTCAATTAATTAAGAAGTAATTAACAATTCCATAATCAGATTCAAAACTTCAACGACCATACAAACATAATCAGAATTGTAATTTTGTTTACATTGACAACAAAAACTTTAAATTCAGTGGAGAAATGACCTTCAAATAAGTCTAATGAAATATTGATTGGATCTATGAATGATTTATACAGAGATCCAATGAATTAAAATTAAAAAAAAAAAACTCCCACCCCTAATAACATACAATGACCATACAATATTTGAATTCCTGAACTGCAATGGAATCACACCCTTCTAGGCATATCAAATTGGAAGGAAAAGCAATCACAATATGTTGCAATGCAATCAACTGAACTTTGGAATCGTAATAGAGATTCCAACAAAATTTCAAAGTCCGAATTTCATTTAAGAATTCAACGATCCAACGATTTTAACTTTTAATCTTGGCAGCGACCAATACAATATTCTAGTTTCCATAAATCTAACATGATACCCAATAATAGAACTTCTATATTTTGAATCGACATTTGAACTGTTGTTTTTAAATACCATACGAATGATGGTTCGAACTGACAATAGAATTTGCAAAACCATTTGAAGTTCACAATTGGAATTGCAATAAAATTTCAGCGATAAACAAATCCTCTAAGAATCGGATCTACCATTAGTTGGTATCAAACAATAACAATTTGGCTTTAAGAAAATCAAATTAAATGTTGTAGCTTCTTAAACCATTCTAATATACAATTTTATCATACTACAATATAATTCAAAAAATAAAATATTGGAACCCATGAAGACTGAAATTTGATGGTGTCCTTCAAGACTTACACTCCTTCTGTACTCTAGCTTGCTAATCAACGAAACTTCATCGGTACCTCCCAGCCAATGCTATGGGTACTCTTCTTCCCCATTAGCCCCCTGAGTCGTAAAGGGGCCACACACAAGAAACCAAAAAACAATAGCTCCAACTCTTTCCTCGTAAGGAAGAGCTTCCACTCTTTCTCCAAACTTGGTTTCCCAACTCTCACAAGTAAAACAAAGTCCACAAATTTTTGGCAGCATAACACTACCAAGAAAAAGTGAGATCCCTTTCCCTTCTACCACATTTTTTTTATAGAAAATTCCCCAATGACACATGTCCTCATGCACAATTAATTATCTTTTTAATTAATTTAATTGGGATTATTCACCCACACTTGTCACACTCTCCCGAAGTTGCACAAGTAATTACCATTTTTATTTTACTTAAAAATCCATTTTCCCTCACATTCCCCAATCTATTCCTATTTTCGCTCTTAGTTGTCCCTTTGTTCCCCAAATTTTCATTTAATGAGTGTCTCCTAACTATATCTTAGTTATAGTTGGATTATGAGTCTTCTTCTAGTTAGACTAATGGTAGGTTGACTCAATATTTTATTCCATGTGTACTCATATTCTCTCATATTATTGTTTCTTCTATTTTCAAAAATCCATTTTATTAATTTCATGCACACATGTGCATTTTTCCAACTTTTAAATTGTATTCCCTTTTTTCCTAGAGTTTGATTATATTCTCAAATCTTTTAACTTATGTCATAATTCATTTAGTCCTTTGTTTAAAGTTAGAATTAGAATTAGGCTTAGAATTTTGTTAGGTTTTATAATTAATAATTTACTAGATCCAATCATTTTAGTGTTTTCTAGGCCACCTAGATTTATTGACTCAAGTTTTAATTACGTGACGTTCCCTTCATGACACACCTCCATTCTCCAAGGGTGTCGCTCGCCTTAGACTGGTTTTGGAAGTTTGTATGACCCTTGGAGTCAACACTCCATTCTGTTGACCTTGTGAGAGACTAAGGACTTCTAAGGAATAAGGAATCTGCTTTATTGCGCACCCCTTAGAAATCTTCATGAGCGATTGTCTCATCCCACCCTCACGACATCGTGGACCCTTCAAACTAGGTAATTGTTAACCTATCGTTCAGGCCACGATGGGAGTGCTAGTAGGTTGTGACATGGACACTGCCACACCTCTCCCTCAAATGTTTGGTTTCTGTGCATGGCCCCTTTACTCCTTATGTGATTCAGATTAGCAAGCATCATCAAGCCTCCATCCACTCACAAAAACAATGTCAATAATCCATATATGTAAATCATATTGAAATCAATCATATATCACATCTGCATAAAATAAAATACTCAAACAAGTACAATCCACTCCCTAACTCAATCCGGAGTCCTAGGAAGTCCATTGATTCCATCAGCATCCATAACATTTGATGTGTCCTACACACTCAGGAAAACTGGTCAATATCATCTTCCAATACATATACATCAAAATAACAATAAGTCACAATACATCATCATCGTCATGTATAATCCATAATCGAAACAAAATCAATGTACCATAATCGGATCACGTGCACGCAAGTGTCCTCAAAGAATAAGTCAATAAAAGTGTGCTCAGTGGAACAGGATGTTACAGCTAGATATACAAAGCAATTGAGATCTCTTTTTGATTTGTAATTGATGAAATTATGGGTACTAACAGAATCAATCAATATTGTTACCTTATTCTTTTTTATGTATCCTTGTATCTTGAGGGTTTGTGGAGTATTGATTCCATCCAATGCATGACAAGATATTTTTGGAGTAATACCTTCTAGATATGGATCTTTTGATGGTTCTGATTCTTGATTTTCTTCATATTCACAGTCTATGTAGAATAATTTCTTATCACCGCATTTATGCCCCATATTGAACTTGCTATCATAATTGAATCATAGTCCCTTTTCTATTATTTCATCCATTTGTTGAGGTGTCAACCTTGTCGATTGAGGTATGGTTGTCTTATGAACCAAAAAACAGTCTCTTCTTCCTACATATGCTCCCATGGTGGACTTGTTTGTAGCCTTATTCTTGACTTGAATATGATGAGAAAATTTCATAGATTTGGTAATATTTGTAGGATGTCTTAAGAAAATATCATGTTTAATATCTTCTTTTAATTCATCAATGTAATTTTCCAACAAATTTCCATCACTTATGTCAGCCATCCTTGTGGCCAATACTTGAAATTTTGAATCATAATCTTCAATATCACCTAAGTGATTGATTCTTGTTAATTTATTGAAGTAGCCATGTTCCCAAAAATTCCCGTATTGTGCTTCTAAGTCTCTAGTAAATAAAACCCAAGTATAATGATAAAAGGGTGGCTTCCTTTTAACTGTCCATTGATACCATTGATATGGTTTATTTTCAAAGTTCAAGGTAGCTATGTGAATCCGTTGCTTATCATCCATAATATTATGTAGATCAAAATATTGCTATATTTAGTTCACCCAGAAAAATACCTATGTTCCATCAAACTTCCTTAATTCAATCTTGGGAAGGTTCACTTCTTTTGGATACCATCCATAAGTAACTCCATTATTGGAGTTACCTCCCCCTGGAAATTCTTAGTATTGGAAAGTTGTTCAACCTAAGCACTACCTTTATTTTCATGATTATCTTCACACCTTATCAATTTTAGGTAAAATCTCATTTAAGGCTTCTATAATCTTCTTTTCCATATGTTCCAAATTCATATCCATATTTAATTCAATTTGTTCCATATTTCTTTTCATATTTCATTCATATTTTGTTGCATTTTTTTCCCTATTTTCAATGATCTTCTTTTCCATTCGGTAGTAAATCTCTTGGATTTCATCTTGAGTCATGGTCAATATCTCTGGAGGTTTATTTGGTGAAGTAAATTTTATAGGATCCTTTGCATCCATATGAAAAAATAATAATTCTCCTCTTTTTCCTCTTTATCACAAATTTTGAATCACCAAAAACAGATCTTCCAATAAAAAGTTATGCCAATCGTAAGTTGCATACCTTTAAATCCCTTAATTTGGAGTATGTCCTCCTAACCAACCTTACTTCTGATGTATTTCTGAAATTTAGGCCCTTCTGAGTATGAAATTTTGACCTATAGTACTGTGATATTTTTTCTCTGCGATGTCATAGATCTAACCAAAATTGGGTGTGTCAAATGAAAGTTATGGTAACTTTTCCAAACCTTGTTGATTTTTTGCCTTTCTTGGAGAGTGAACTTATAAAAAATACCACTTGTTCAATATTTAATACCTAATTCTAAAACCTGTACCAAAAATACTATGGAATGTCCTCTTTCAAATGAAATTGGTCTCATATAATTTGGATCCTCACTGGAGAATATATGATTTTTTTACCGAGAACACCTATTTGAGACTAGTTATAGGACTAGTAAAAAACCCTATCTTCCACACGGTATATCTCCGAAAGTATAATGACCCAGAAGATCAAATTTGCACCATATTTATCTTGTTATGTATTATAAATAACCTCCAATTTATCTTTTTGAATCATCCCAAAAAAAAGTTATAGTGAAAATACTAATATGACTTGCTTGGAGAAGAAAAACACTAGGATCTATGCTCTGATACCAAATGTTATGGTCCAATGCCTTAAAAATGATAAAAATCAATGATTACAATCCACTTTGAGGGGAAAACCTCCTTTTACAGTATATCCAATTTAGAAAATACTATGATACAAAGGGTACAATTATGATGAAAGGGTGCAATGCAGAGTTCTAACGGACCTACACATATAGCACTAGAAATGTAATAATTCAATATCTAGGGCTTAATAAGGAGTTTTATACATAACATGGAGCTT
This sequence comes from Picea sitchensis, assembly GCA_010110895.2. Taxonomy (NCBI): domain Eukaryota; kingdom Viridiplantae; phylum Streptophyta; class Pinopsida; order Pinales; family Pinaceae; genus Picea; species Picea sitchensis. The sequence continues at coordinate 9,752 of SNQJ01S0169734.1, forward strand.
TATCTAAGGTTTAACAATGTCATGCCATTTTTTATGATTATACTAAGAGAACTAAGATATTTTATACATTTTAGAGTGAGAAATATATCCCTATACATGGGTGGTAGGTGTGGGAGGGGTGTCTTCATGATCCTAGAGGAAATATGATAGCCTATTATGCCTAGGGTCTTGGAAACATTTTGAATAATTTGGAAAAGGAATATTCATTATGGCGTGGTCTTTCTATTCACCATGGTGTGGTATTTCTATCACTAAGGAGGAAGGTATTTTCCTTGGGCAGGGTAAGTATGTATTTCAGATCATGAAGAGGTTTTGGATGGAGGACTACAAACCTATGGTCACACCCATGATCACTAATCTAAATAAGGTGACAAATTTATATATAGAGTTGGTAGATCCCACATTGTACAGAAAGCTAATAGGTTCTTTAATGTATTTGGTCAACACTAGGCCAGATATTCTGCAGTGAACATATTGAGTTAGTTCATGGTGGTGCTAAGGTGAGAGCATTGGGTAACAACAACACATGTGCCCATGTATTTGATGGGCATAGTGGATTATGGTTTGAGATATCTTGGAGATGGTGAAGTGAATTTGCATGGGTATACACACTCAAATTGGGCAGGTAGTGAAACAAACAGGAAAAGTACCTCAAAGTGTCACTTTAGCTTGGTATTAGTGATGATATCATGGTTCAACAGGAAATAGAATTTTGTGGAACTTAGCTCAATAGAGGTAGAATACATTATAGCCAGTACGACTAGTTGTGAGGCCATCTGGATTCACAAGTTACTTGCATAATTGTTTATCGGGAGTTGGATCCCATAGTCATTTACTATGATAATCATATTTGTATCAAACTCTCTAAGAATCCAGTGTTTCATGATATGTCCAAACATATAGAGATAATATATCACTTCGTACGAGATAGGGTTCAAGAGGGATTAGTGAAGCTCTAGTATATTCCCATGGATCAACATGTAGTTGATATTATGACCAAGCCCTTGGCAAAAGGGAAGTTTGAGGCATTCAGAGACAAACTTGGATTGGTGCAAAATGAATTCCTTGCTAAGAGGAAGTGCTAAGAATTATAGCTAATATAGGAATTAGTATGAGATATTTTTTGAAAAGTAATTCAATTTTATAACTCACTTTAGTTAAAAAGTGAAAGTCTTATTTTTAGCAGTTGAGTGTAAAAAGTGTATTTCATGCATGCATGACTTAGACTAGGAGTAATGATCTGAAAAATCCTTAGATGTTGATAATTTAAAATACACATAAACATATACTTGATCTTCGAAATAAAATGATCGCTTGATTGTTTTGCAAATTACATGTGAAGAACTTATCTAACCAAATCCACTTTAATGATAAATGACTTGCAAATAATTGAACTTGAAATGAACAACAATAATATAATCACATACACAAGTTGGAAAAAGTGAAGTTCACCCAATTTGGGCTACCTCTCCGGGTCCATTTCCAATAGAGACTTTCTTTATTAATGCTCAAATGCTTTTGTTTTACAATGAGATTTTTATATGTTGGTCAAATGTAGAAATGGAGTGCACCATTGGATTCCTAGTGAAAAATAGTGCAAAATTGATATAAAATACTTGAAATTCCATCAAGGTACCCCTTGACACGCTTTACAGTGTTACCTCAAATTCCTTGTAACATTAGCATGCATTATGAGGAAAAAAATATGCATTAATTGTTTATTGTACAACCTTGGGTCACGCACCATTAAATAGGGCACACCCCTTAACCAAAACCCCAAAATTAGTGGTCAAATCTAAATATAGTTTGCTTGGTTTTATAACCAAATCCAGACTTGTAATCGAATTAATTGAGGCATAGTTATATATGTGGTAGGTCGGGGGTTCGAGCCCCACCAATAACCACATATTTCAGTGCTTTATTATTTTGTTGTAACCATCACATATAACTATATGTTATAAATAGTTATAACTCTTGCAGATATGTTATATCCATTATCCCCTTCCGCAACAGGTGTGAGTCATATGGTAAGGTGTCAAGACCAAGAGCCAAGGGTTTGAGGGCTTAGGCCCTCAGGCCTTTGGCCACCAATTTGAACTTTATTACAATTCAAATATATATGAAAACATATTATGTTAAGAACTATTGTGGTGGCATGTTGGTAGTGGGGGCTATGTTAAGTCTTGGGTTATGGAGGTTGTGGGTTCGACCCCTTTCGAATCCATAACTTTTAATACATATTAACCAACATTGGCCAATGGGAGGCTGCCACGTGGCAAACTCTCATTGGTTCTCTAATGCCACATGTCAAACCATGATTGAACCAATTTTCTACCACTTGTCATCATGTGATTGGACCACTTGTCGTACCTTGCCTAGTCAATTTCCAATAATTAGGTGCCATGTGTCACCCTTGCAGTGGTGACACGTGTCACTTATCTTTTCCCTTTGACCTTTGACTTTGTCTGTTTGACTAGAACTTTGAATGCTTATAACTTTTGCATATGAACTTTGTTTGACTTGTCATTTGCGTCTTTGGAAAGCTAACAATGGTCTCTATGCACTGATGGTGTTTTTGGGACAATTTGAAGAATTTGAATTTTGATCATTTATGAACCATTCTAGACCTCTATGGATGTTTCAGATATTTTTGGACTTCTGTGAGCATTCATGGATCCTCCTGGATCATTCCTCCCCATTGGAATTCTTTTGGACCACCAAAAGTTTTGATTACTCAACAACTAAGTGAGGGTATAGTTCCCTCACCCTTTTGATCTCCATACATTTGGATTTACTTGGTTTTACCCCTTTAATACCAACTCGAAGGTATTCCACATCACCTTGCTGTGAAGTTCTGATCCTTATGTCGAGAATGACATCTTCCTGCAGCTCGTCCAAATATTCTGGAGCAAAATCATCAACGGTTGGAACCTGAATACTTTCATATTCATCCATAATCATAGGAGGCTCATAAAGTTTCAAATTCTCAACATTTACCACTAAATACATTTTCATGTAGGTTGGTAGATCTAAACAAAAGGAATTAGTACCAATATTCTCTAAGATCTTGAATGGACCATAACAGATTGGCCTTAGCTTTTCACCTTCACCTTTCATTCTATCTTTGCTGATATGTAACCATACTTGATCATCGACTTCAAACTAATGATCAATCTGATGTTTGTCATGCCTTGCCTTGTACTTGGCTTGGATCTTCTCCAATTGTTCTTGTACTGCTTGATGTACCTGTTGAATATTTTGGATGAACCTTTTATCTTTATCTGTTTCATCATGTCCATCTTCTTTACCTACGTCTCCAAAAATAAATTCCATAGGTGATTTAGGCAAGTACTCCAAACATACTTCAAAAGGAGTTTTTTGAGTAGACAAACGCATGCCATTATTACAGGCATGTTGTATATAAGGCAATTGTTCATCCCATAATTTAGGATGCTTGTTTCAGTATCCTTGAAGTAGATGTACCACGGTTCTATTTACCACCGTTGTCTGTCCATCTGTCTGTGGATGGAAAGTCATTATCTTCCTCAACTTAGTGTCCATTAGCTCCCATAAATGAGACCAAAAATTTCCCAAAAGTGAGAATCTCGATCCGATATAATATATGTAGGAATTCCAAAATGAACCCATACATTAGAGAAGAACATATGTGTCATCTATTCATCTATGACATGTTTCTTTCATGGTGTTAGAATACACATCTTGTTGAATCTTTCCACCATGACATATAGATAGTCATGACATGTCCTGGACATCGAGAAACCCCCTGCAAAATCCATGGATATACTTTCCCATGGATGTGAAGGTATCGGAAGTGGTGTATATAATCCTATCTTTCTGTTGCTAGGCTTACTTGACCTATCATGGACATCAAGAAACCCCCCTCAAATTCCATGGAGATACTTTCCAATGGTTGTGAAGGTACCGAAAGTAGTGTATATAATCCTAGCTTTCATTTGTTAGGCTTAATTATGGCACACATGACACACCCTTTGATATACTTGGAAATTGTTTCATTCATTCAAGGCCAATAACAATAACTTTGTAATTGTGCAACTATCTTGCCAACCCAGAAATGACCAGGGATGAGAGATGTATGAGCTTCTCTGATTATATTTACTCTTTCATCTCTTGGTATACATAGTTTTCCAAGATGATATAATAAAATTAATCTGACTGTTGATTTTCATGAGTTAATGCATCATATACTTCTTTAAAATCATCATCCTTGGCATATTGTTCTGCATAACTTTCATGTGCTAAAGGATTATACCTGAGTATTGTGGATGCATTAATTATGGGTCTTGATAACATATATGCAACCTTGTTATGAATACCCTTCTTGTACTTGATTACCATATGAAACTATTGTAGAAAACCCATCCATCTGAAGTGTCGTGACTGTTGTATCTTGGTCTGTGACTGCTAATACTGTAATGGTTGATGATGGGTATGAATTATTGTCTCCTTTCCCATTAAGTAATGCTTCCATTTCTTTACACTTTGTACAAATGCATACAATTCCTTATCATATGTAGGATAGTTAATAACACCATGAGTGAAAGTCTAACAATGATAACATATAGGTTTACCTCATTGCATCAAGATTGCACCCATAGCATATTCGATTGCATCGGTTTGAATCTCAAATGGCTGTTGTAGATCTAGCAGAGCCAAAGCTGGTGTGGTTCTTATATTTTCCTTCAATTTTTTGAAGGCTTTATGTTGATTTCCTCCCCATTGAAAGACCTGTTTAACACTTGTTAATGCATGTAGAGGTGATGCTATGTATGAGAAATTAGCAATAAATTTCCTCCAATATCGTATTCCTCTTAAGAAGCTCCTGAATTTGGTGGCATTAGTTGGCTTGGGCCATTTCATAATGACTTCTACTTTTGTAGGATCTATTTTTAAATGACCATTCCCTACAATGTAACCCAAATATACCATAGAGGTTTTTCCAAATTCACACTTAGATAACTTGATATACAACCTCTCCTTCTTCAAGAGTTCAAACATTGTCTTGATGTGCTTTATATGATCTTCCCATATTTGACTAAATATCANTGTGACTGCTAATACTGTAATGGTTGATGATGGGTATGAATTATTGTCTCCTTTCCCATTAAGTAATGCTTCCATTTCTTTACACTTTGTACAAATGCATACAATTCCTTATCATATGTAGGATAGTTAATAACACCATGAGTGAAAGTCTAACAATGATAACATATAGGTTTACCTCATTGCATCAAGATTGCACCCATAGCATATTCGATTGCATCGGTTTGAATCTCAAATGGCTGTTGTAGATCTAGCAGAGCCAAAGCTGGTGTGGTTCTTATATTTTCCTTCAATTTTTTGAAGGCTTTATGTTGATTTCCTCCCCATTGAAAGACCTGTTTAACACTTGTTAATGCATGTAGAGGTGATGCTATGTATGAGAAATTAGCAATAAATTTCCTCCAATATCGTATTCCTCTTAAGAAGCTCCTGAATTTGGTGGCATTAGTTGGCTTGGGCCATTTCATAATGACTTCTACTTTTGTAGGATCTATTTTTAAATGACCATTCCCTACAATGTAACCCAAATATACCATAGAGGTTTTTCCAAATTCACACTTAGATAACTTGATATACAACCTCTCCTTCTTCAAGAGTTCAAACATTGTCTTGATGTGCTTTATATGATCTTCCCATATTTGACTAAATATCACTATGTCATCTAAATAGAGAATAAAAAAATCATCTATATAGAGTCTGAACACATCATTCATCACTCTCATAAAAGTTGTTGGTGTGTTACATAACCCAAATGGCATAAACAACAATTTGAACAAGCCTTTCTTGGTCTTAAAAATAATTTTTCGTATGTCACCTTCTGCAATTATGATATGATGGTAACCACTTCTCAAGTCCAACTTAGTGAAATACACAACATTATTTAACTAAACTAATAGATCATCTATTCTGAGAAGAGGTAACGGTTCTTTACTGTAATCTTGTTCATGGATTGAAAATCAATACACATCCTCCATGTGCCATCTTTCTTTAGAACTAATACAATAGGAGAACCACACGTAGAGGAGCTTGGTCTAATGATCCCTTTATCGAGAAGCTCCTGAACTTGCTTCTTGATTTATGTGTTCTTGATTACTAATGACCTCTACATTCCAATGTTCGGAAGATGACCATCCTATTGCAAATATATTTCATGTTCAACCTCTCTTTCAGGAGGCAACCCTATAGGTTCTTGAAACAACTCATCATAATTAGATATGATGTTGATCAATTCCTATTTATGATTTGGATCACAACTTGCTAAAGAATATATTCTTCTTTTTGTTCCACTGTCATGAAAACAAAATATTTACTTTTGCTCACTAAAGAAACATTAGTTTTGATGTGATGAGATCTGACAATATATTCAACCCCATCCTTGAGAAGATGATATTTATTTTCTTCTCTATATAGCACAACCTTCCTGTCAAATAGATATGGACTTCTCAAGACAATGTCGCAAATGTCAAGAGGCACAACATCTAACTCGACCTCGTCAAAGAACTTAGTTGTAATTGCAAGCTTGATTTTACACTATTTTGTTACCTACAACTTAGCATCGTCACACACCCAACCTAATGGATATGGATTTTTGTGAGGTGTCATCTTCAATCTCAGCTTCTTAACGATTGATTTAGATATTATATTAACTTGATATCCATTGTCAAATAAAGTATCTGCCTTTGTATGCTTGACTATAACTCTGGCATGAAAAATATTGATCCTTTTCTTCTGATCAATATCACTTTCCATCTTGGCAGATTGAACTGGAGAATTTGAATTTATAGATAATATATCTTTTCTTCCTATGGCCATGATCTTGGATTCATCAACGGAATTTGACCCTAGATCATGATGAGCTGATGCAATAGTATTTTTCTTCCAACAATGTGATTCCAACTTCCAACATTGTGATTCCTCGTGTCCCTTTCTCTTATAGTGGGAACATGTAGGTCTTCCCTTAGCTTGCTTCATTGTGGTTGATTTCTTACTCTTCCATTTAAATTTTAGTTTCTTCTTGAACTCGAATGGCTTCTTATCTTTTCTTTCATGCTTGCCCTTACTAGCCTCTAGATGTGTAGGTTGTACTGACACCTTATCAATGTTAGTGGGTATAAACATTAGAATAGTGTGACAAAGATATGAGTGCATGCCACCAATATATTTCAGAATAGTTTAATGAGTATACAAAGAAATTCCTAGGATAATTCCTTCTTTTTGAATTCTTGAATATTTTGGCCTTTACTTCGTCTCAAATTCTACCACTCGATCATTGTCATATGTGTATGTGCCATTGGATAGAATTGGTTCATGATAGCCTTAGTAAACTTATCCCAGGAAGAGATTACTTTACCCTTTTGAACAAGATCAACTTGCATCTTACTCTCCCACCATATTAAGGTAGTGCCACTTAGTCGAAGAGAATCTAATTGTATCTTTGCATCCTCGTCCATGATCTTTTGAATCCTGCAATATACCTCTATTTTCTTGATCCAATTGTCCAATTTCTTGAAATTCAATTCTCCATCATAAGTCGGAAACTCGAAATTAACATCCAATTTTACTAATAACTTATTATTCTCAGACTTCTTAGAAGACTTCTTTCGTCGATGAGAATGTTTACTTGCTTCATAAGACACTGATGATGATGATGGGGAAGGGGAAGGGGTTTCTGAAGATCCACCGCCTTCACCTCCTCCTTCTCCTTTTACCGAATATTCTTCACTTATAGGCTTTTGAATTCTTCGTTCTAACGCATCTATTGTTTCTCATAGTGATTGAAATGCATCTCTGATCTCTTTATGACTCATGGGATGATCTTCTTATTCTCCTTTTTCAGAATCCATCTTATGTCATTGAAATCTCTTTCCAATTTTGGACTTATAACTTGCAAGTTTCTCTTTACCAAGTTTGAGTTTGGCTCTTGTAAGCATCCACTTGCAAAATACTTGTCAAATTTTCTATGATCCCAACTTGATCTAAAAAATCCTCAGATGTTGATAATTTAAAATGCACATAAATATCTACTTGATCTAAAAAATCCTCAGATGCTGATAATTTAAAATGCACATAAATATCTACTTGATATTCGAAATAAAATGATCGCTCGATTGTTTTGCAAATTACATGTGAAGAACTTATCTAACCAAATCCACTTTAATGATAAATGAATTGAAAATAATTGAACTTGAAATGAACAATGATAATATAATCACATACACAAGTTGGAAAAATCATATTTCACCCAATTTGGGCTACCTCTGATGGTCCACTTCCAATAGACTTTCTTTATTAATGGTCAAATGTTTGCGTTTTATAATGACCTTTTTACATACTGCTCAAATGTAGAAACATAGTGCATTATTGGAATCCTCGCGAAAAATCGTGTAAAATTGATATCAAATACTTGAAATTCCATCAAGGTACCCCTTGGAACACTTTACGATGTTACCTCAAATGCCTTGTACCCTCAGCACACATTACGAGACAAAAACTTTGCATTAATTGTGTGTTGTACAACCTTGGGTCACATGCCATTAAATAGGACACACCCCTTAACCAAAACCCCGAAATTAGTGGTTGAATATAAATTTAATTTGGTTGATTTTATAACCAAATCCAGACTTGTAGATGAATTGGTTGAGGCATAGTTATATATGTGGTAGGTCGGGGGTTCGAGCCCCACCGGCCACCACATATTTTGTTTCTTTGTTATTTTGTTGTAACCATAACATATAACTATATGTTATAAATAGTTATAACTCTCGCGGATATGTTATATCCATTAGCCCCTTCTGCAACATGTGTGAGTCATATGGTAAGGTGTTAAGACCGAGAGCCAAGGGTCGAGGGCTTAGGCCCTCGGTTGTTTGGCCACAAATTTGAACTTTATTACAATTCAAATATATATGAAAACATATTATGTTAAGAACTATTGTGGTGGTGTGTTGATAGTGGGGGATATGTTAAGTCTTAAAAGTTATGGAGGTCGTGGGTTCGACCCCCATCGACTCCATAACTTTTAATACATATTAACCAACATTGGCCAATGGGAGGTTTCCACATGGAAACCTCTCATTGTCTCTCCAATACCACATGTCAAACCATGATTGAACCAATTGTTTTCCACTTGTCATCATTCAATTGGACCACTTGTCGTACCCTGCATAGTCAACTGCCAATAATTAGGTGCCACATGTCACCCTTGCAGTGGTGACATGTGTCACTTCTTTTTTTCCCTATGACCTTTGACTTTGCCTATTTTACTGGAACGTTGAACACTTATAAATTTTGCATACGAACTATGTTTTACTTTCCATTTGTGTCATTGGAAAGCTAACGACGAGATCTACACATTGATGGAATTTGAATTTTGAGAATTTCTAAACCATTCTATACCTCTGTGGATGTTCTGGTTCTTTTTGGACCTCTGTGAGCATTCTCAGATCCTCCTGGATCAAGTAATCTAAAAAATATATTAGGGTTTTGGTATCAACTTAAAAATATAAATACATGTCAAGATAAAGAGTTAAGACACAGAAGAGAACACATGAGAAGTTGAGCAGGTTGAGTGATTGTGAGAGAGAGAGTGTGTGTGTACAAGTAGTTAGGAAAGAGGCATTTCCAGGCAATGCATAGTCCCATACAATTGTACATAATAGTTCCATACAACCTTATGGACAAAAAATATGGATCTGTATAGTCTTACAAAATTCGTACAACAGTGTTGTACAAAATTTGTACAGTCCATACATCATAAAACTTGTGTTTCTATTTTTACAACACAATATACTCTCTTTTTAAATTGTTTCACTCAAGTTCAAGGTGATTTTTTGGTATCCATGCAATGTTGTTTTTTGGGTATATTGTAGAAGTTTCCTTCTAATTTTTTCAAAGGAATGAAAAGAAAATTTGAAGGATTAATTACCAGTGTATGTGTGAAAATAATTTTTATGCTTATGTTATTTAATTTCCAGTTATTGTGTGATTAATGTTATGGTCTGGAATTTATTTATGCAATAATTATATTCAACAATCTACTTTTTTATCGAGATCATAAGGAATTTAGTCACCCATAGCTTGGAATTTTCAAAGTGTCACCTAGATGAGCCTTCTCCTCGCCCAAAAGTGTTGAATGGATACTTTGGAAGCATAATGTGGTAGGTTGAGGGTATTGGTTGCATCACAGGGGGTGGAGAACCTCTCCTTAGCATCAAACAACCAGGGAACAAAAAGTTGTGTTCATGGAGGGGCAAATGAAGCAGAGATATCCTTTCAAAATCATGTACCAATGGACATTGAAGATTCAGGCATCCAGTGCACTAGAAAGGAGCAGGAATATCAAGGTAGCATGTAATTTTAAAAAAGTATAAATATTTTTTAGAGTTAGTTGTATTTTTGGTACATTTTATAGGCAAGCATCATGTAGGAAAACTTGGAACTTCTATTTGGTCCACCTTTTTTTATCAATAGACTTAATTAAAGAAATGTGTTATGTATGCAGAAGTCCAAAATTAGAATATGTACTCGTTGCTAGCCTTGGCACAACAATGTTTTTTATATATTAATACAAGTTCATGTTGGATTATTGAGAGGGGGGGTGAATCAGTAATAGCGTAATTATAATCCTTTTTCTTCAAATAATCCAAGTGTTATATCAATGTAGAATTATTATCCAAGAATGAGCAATAAGAAATGAACAATCACACACATACACAGTACACCAATTTTTTACATGGAAACCCAAATCGGGAGAAAACCACGGAATGTTTTTTCTTATATGTATTGAAGAATTACATTCATTGGAAGCACCAACTTCCTTTGTTTTCCAGCTGCAACTGG
>SNQJ01S0169734.1:20681-35650 GCA_010110895.2 Picea sitchensis
AAAAAAGGTTGTGAATCTTTTTTTTTGGGACACTTCTTTGCAAAGTGGGCATACTCATGGAAATTGTGACAATTGAACATAATCTATTCAAAATCAAGGACTTGAATATGAATCCAACCTTCCATATTTAGTTGTATCACTTTTGGGGGGATTTTTCTAAATACAATTCCACGCATATTCTGGTGCAGGCATAAATTTGTTGGAGATATTACATACTTACCTATAATTATTTTCCTAAGTTTTATCATCCAATGTTGAGAACTCTTCCTTAGATGAGAATATTCTTTGTATAGAATATTCCCCTACAAAATAGGATGTTCCTCTTCAGTTTAGAGTAAATTACACTTAGTTACACTTAATTAGACTAGAGGAAGTTGTGACTAAGTTAATTGATGATTGCATTGATTGGTTAACTAGGACTAGGTGGCAGTTCAATCCAAATGTATGTCAGTTAGTGTCTATATATTTATATATCACTAATATAGCACATTAGTTACTCATGTAGCCTATATCTATTGTAAATTATTCACTATTTGAGTGTGGAATGCGATTAATTGAATTTTTCCATTATTTCTCTCTTGTTTCTCTTTTTTCTCATTTCTCTGCAAACTATGTATGTATTTTTTCTAGCTAGATCTTGTTTGTGCAGATTCATCCACATTTACATGGTATCAGAGCCGACGGATTTCTATGAAAAAGACACACCAGACTCTTTTTGCAGGTACTAAAGACATAATAAAGTAGCAGGAAAGATGGAATCTATGTTTTACTCGCCGACAATACTTCTTACTCCTCATAACTTTTGGAGTGGAAGCTAAAAATTATGCTTCAACTCAGATGCATAGGCTTCTACCAAATAACTATGGCAATGGAACTAGAGCCTAATTTCACCGATGAGAAAAATGATCTTCTCAGTAGACAAGATATGTCCATAGGATGTATCTTCTTGTCTATTTCTCCTGAAATTATCCACTAAGTATATGATGAATCATGAGACTCAACTCCAAATGAATTATGGACCATATTGGAGGTTCTATTTTGGAATAAGGAAGATTGCATGCAAAAGGTTGATACGATAGATCTAAAAGAGAAACCATCAAAAGATCAAGCCTCTTATTCTGAAGAGTCTTCTACACAAGTATCTACACAAATTCTTATTCCATTATTTCCAGATGATGTCTACTCCATTTCAGATTTGTTTTCTGAATTTCATACGGAAGATATCATGCATGCATCTAAAGAGTGATATGCAGAAATGTTTGCATGTGCCATGCATGCATATCATGAGTAACCTGCATGCATCTCGGGAGACATAAAGGGGGTCGCGCACATTAGATTCAATTCTGATATTTTCTGAGCAAAATTTGCAAAAAAAAATGGATATTTGAATTCATCTTGGAAAAATATCCAATTTCAAAAAAAAAATCATCTAAAACGGTGATCCAGGTGGATATTGGTGGCCACCCACCTGTTCCAAATTCCTACTGGCTCATCTTGACAGTTTTTAGTTCAACACGTTTCTCTGTAATGGGGACATTTGTCTGTAATTATGGGTTATGCACTTATGGGGTTGTCCTGAAGCCTTACATAGCATCGAGGTGGATAATGGTGGCCACCCACCTATTCCAACTGGATTATTTTGGAAGTTTTCATGTCAGTACATCTTTATGTACTTCTAGAGCCATTTTGGGGCTCTAAATAGTGTTTTCTTGTATTTACATAGTCAAATTGTAGACAAAGTCACAATTTGATGACATAATGCATAGTTCTCAAAAATACCTTTCCAATGGGCTATCACATGCCTAAAACGGAGATCATATGCAAAAGTAACGACCCCAGGAAGTTTATGTACTAACTTACCCCAACGAGGCCCACATGACTTTTGGCGCTTCATATTCTAGGGTTAGGTTTTTGGATGTTTAGGGTTTTGTCATTCATGTTTATCATAAAAATGCCATCAGAGCCTCATTGTACTCATCTTCTTGTGAATGAGTGTAGTCGTCGTATCTTTTATCAAAGATAAATTTGCCACCATTCTAGTGAGTCTTGCACTCTGTATTTTTACAGTCTCTCTACATCTCTTTCATTAATAGAAATCGTGTATTGTTGTATTTCTCTATTTATGGAAATATTTATGTGTATTTCATTGTAATATCTTTGCTTTCATTTCATTCCGAAAATAATCTGGATCAGTGGTATCAGAGCAGGTTGCTCTTGATCATTTTTCAGTACATGTCCCCGATGAGGTCCGAGTATAGAAAGTTGGGTCTCGAGCTTGTCTCTCTTGAGGTCAATCACTCTCGCATGCCCAAGAAACCCTCCATGACAGAAGAAAAGAAAAATGGTGGAGCAGAAGATTCTATTAACCTGTTGCTTGAGCAATCTCTTACGTTACAGAGGGATGAAATGATGGAGAATTTTTCCCACATCCTTCAACGCCTACCAATAGCAACAGGCACATCTTCATTAAGGGGCCACTTTGGAGGAACCTCTCCCTTCAAGGTACAATATAATTTTGATATTCCCATATTTGAAGGTCAGATAGATGTGGATGCCTTAGAAAAATGGTTAAATCTACTAGAAGGTTATTTCTCTATTCACAATTTTTCCAACAAGGAAAAGATCACCTTCGCACTCCTCAAGGATCTCCCCCATGTCAAACATTGGTGGGAAACTTATTGGGAGAAAAGTTCCACATAGGAATCTGGAATATATGGGTTCGAGCCCACATGATAATTTTTTGTGGATGCAGTCAAGGAACAATACTACCTTGTTGATAACTATGAATACCAGTACATGATATGGGCCACACTGCGGAAAGAGAAGATCCAAATAGTGTCGGAGTTCACAAATATTTTTCATGCCTTGCGCACCAAGTTGGGTATCAAAGACTTCGAGCGACATCTGGTTTTGAAATACCGTGGGGCTCTACATAGGTACATCCAAACTGAAATGGATTTCCTAAACATATCATCGTTGGGAGTTTCCTATCGATATGTTGTCAAAATCGAGCTGAAATTTAGGCACCAGAACAAATGGGAGTTCAATTTTTCAAATCCGCAACAACCATAGCATGGTAAAGACGACCCTAACCAACAGCCTCCCGACAACTAGTCCAAGACACAGGAAAACAAGGGTAAAGGAAAGACGAAGAATGACAGTGGGAAGTGGTGCGACTTCCACAAAATCCCATGGCACAACATCGATGAATGTCGCTTGAAACAGTCATTGGTGGCTGAGGTCAAACACAAAGAGGAAAACCTCGATTCATAATCTAATCTAGAAAATAATGAAAAAAAATATATCATCAATGCAGACCCCACTGCTATTGTCGCGATCACAACAATTCAACCAGAAGAACCAGTAGATCCTAAAGAGGGGGAGTGCCTCTTTCATTAACAGATGTGGGTGAAGTGGACCCCGTTGCATTTCATTGTTTATAGCGGCATCCAGAAGAACCTCATCTCAGTTGAGGTCAACAAATAGTTGGGGATGTCGAAAACACCACACCCGCAACCATACAACATTGGGTGGCTTCACTAGGGACGATATCTTTGTGTCAACCAGCAGTGTCGCTTATCCTATGGCATCCATCCCTTCAAGGATGAGGTAGTGTGTGATGTTTCCCCTCTTGATGTTTGTGATGTTGTTTTGGGCCAACCATATATGTGGAAACGTCATGGTTTTTATGAGTCTCAACCTCGTAGTTTCATTATTACTCTGGGGGGTCATCTCTACAGGATACCAGAGGTAGTTCTGACTAATTTTCCACTGAAAAAGTGTGGCAAGGTAATCTCTCTTACTACAAAATTCATCCCCTTCACAGTATGTTCAAAGGATGCACAAAAGGCCACTACAACCACTGCAGCCTCAACACCTTCTATCCAGTAGAAGTATATTGCAGAAGAGAAAGAAGATATTTTTTCTTCACCTACAATGGTGCCTACACAATGCCTCGTCAAGCCCATAGACAACAGGTTGGTGGAATACATTCAACCCCACTAGAAACAGGTTCGCGATAGCCTTCCACAGACCAAGCAACACAACTTCTCCAGCAAGGCACGCAGCTCACCAAGATTCAGATTCACAAAACGCTTTCCCCTCTTCCTCGGGAACTTAACACAATGGATACCATTGCTTCCTAAGGGGGGAGGACTGATCTAGGTGGATATTGATGGCCACCCACCTGTTACAAATTCCAACTGGCTCATCTTGACAGTTTTTAGTTCAGCATGTTTCTCTGTAATGGGGAAATTTCTTTGTAATTGTGAGTTCTTCACTTCCAAGACTATCATGAATCCCTACACAACATCTATGTGGATAATGGTGGTTTCCCACCTATTCCAACTGGATTATTTTGGAATTTTTCATGTCAGTACATATTTTTGTACTTTCAGGGTCATTTTGGGGCCCTCATAAGTGTTTTCTTGGAATGCCATAGTAAAACTATAGAAAGAGTCATATTTTTTATAGTATAATGCATATTTCTCGAAAATACCTTTCCAACGGGCTATCACACGCATAAAACAGAGATAGTATGAAAAAGTTACGACCCCAGGAAGTTGATGTACTAACTTATCCCAACGAGACCCACATGACTTTTGGCGCTTCATCTTCTAGGGTTAGGTTTTTGGATGTCTAGGGTTTTGAAATTCATGTTTATCATAAAAATACCTTCAGAGCCTCATTTTACTCATCTTCTTGTGAATCATCATATCCTTCACATCTCTTCTCAGAGATAAAGCTGCCACAATTCTAGCGAGTCTTGCACTTTGTATTTTTACAATCTCTGTACATTTCTTTCATTAATAGAAATAATGTATTGTTGTATTTCTTTGTTTATGGAAATATTTATTTGTATTTCATTGTAACATATATGTTTTCATTTTGTTTCAAATATAATCTGGATCAAACGAAGTTCAGGAAGTGAAGTTATGATCATTTTAAAATCAACAAAATTTCAGCGTTTTTCCGGAAATGACTGCACGGTTTTCAAAGTTTCATCCAAACTTTATTTGGATATTATTCATTACAAGAAGAGAAAGTGCATATGTGTGGACATCTCAATGATGCATCTACTTCATCATATATGTGCAGACATCTACATCTTCAACAAAATCTTCAACAAGCACAAACTTGCACAGTTGTGAGGTCTTCGTGTTGTGAAGGATAGGGTTCCTTAGCAATTGCTTTTTGTTCCTTCTCATTTTTTTTATGCATTGTAATTTGAGGGGGGGGTTTCCCATGAGGTTTTCCCTCTTTCCTCATTTTTTTTTCGGTGTCTCATTCTTATATGCATTGTACAATGGGTACCTATGTTTATTAGTCATTATTCAGTCTCTTATAGTTTAGGGAGAATATTCTTTTTCCTACACTCTAGAGAGAATATTCTCATCTAAGGAAGAGTTCTCAACATTGGAAGATAAAACTTAGGGAAATAATTATAGGTGAGTGTGTAATATCTCCAACACCCCCCTGAACACTACTAGAGTGTACATGATGAATGGGTCCTGACAACCAAGGCCATGTTAGGTACCCATTGTACAATGCATATAAGATTGAAGACAGCGGGAAAAATGGAATTTCCAAAAGAATTCATTCTTACATCGTACAATTTCTTTGCATGGAAGGAAAATATGATAGTGCATCTTCAAAGAAGAGGAATATATAGGTTAACCATGAACACAGATACCGAACTGACTTCAGCCATAGAAAAATATAAGTTTCTGAATCGAATGGATGAATCGTTTGGAACTATTTGCAGTTTCATTTCTCCTGAGCTCCTCTTTCACATATACTCCTATAAAACCCCCAATGAAGCCTGGACCACCATGGAAGGGATTTTTGGAAAACAGGACGAGATGAGGGGACTTATGCTCGAGGTGGAATTTCTCACTTTGGATCCAAAAACCTTCGACAATATCCAATATTTCTTTACCAAATACAAGGATTTGTTGTCACAACTCAAGGCTTGTGGGGTTGATAAATCTAAGGAGGAGAAACAAATGGTTCTTACCATTCTATCCAAACTTGGTCTGGAATACTTAGTGTTTGTATCCAAATTTCATTTAGTTAGGCTCGCCTCTAGAGATACCTAGACCATGCCCTCTCTTGAGGCCTTTATCGAGTCTTTGATGAAATACCAGAACAAGCTCATCAATATGGGAAAAATCAAAGGCTCAAAGGCGCATGCACTTGCTGTGCAAGATGGTAGCAGTCACCAAAATCAATAATCTAAAGATAAAGACAAAAGGAAGGTACATGCAAATCCAAAGAAGGAAGGGTACTCAAAACCATTCAACGATGCCTCCGGATCCAAAATTGAAAAGGGAAGAAAAGGGAAGAAATTCACTTACTTCCATAAAGGATTCCATCTTTTATCACTCTGTAAATTTCCCTGGCTGTGGAGGCAAGTCACAAAGGTAACCACAAACCAACTTACAGGTTGGAAACTAGCCCTTCCAACCTAGAGAGGGCTCTCTCTTTATAGCTCAATCAAGAATGACATGCTATATAATCAGTACAATGGCTAGATCATTGATGAGGATAGGTCGAAAATGGGGTTTGGTTAGACAAGAGGAAAATGACCATTGGGCATGGAGTCAACCCCTGAAAATGAATGAAAACAATGACTGATAGGTAGAACTTTCCAAAGGAACAAAGACTACATTAGGTGATGAACTTTCAGTTTTGAGTTTGGTTGTGTAGGGTGGAAGAGGAAAAGAAACATATAATAGAATCAAAGAACCATGAAAGATGAATTCTGACCTAGTTAAGAAGAGAACTAGAGTTTAAATCACTTGAGACTAAAGCACCATTAGATGAATTCTAGACCCTTTAATTATCCAATTTAAACATAATAAAATGAATATGAAAGTAAGGAAACAAGAATTACATACAAAGATAAGAGTACGGACTTCATACCACCACCATTAGAATCTTTTTCATAAAAAGTTCAAGACTTCTGCATTTGTATTTCGTTCAAATTCAGAGAATATTACAATAAGGATCAAAATGACTGTACTTTATGCCAACTCGCCCCCATTTTCACCTTAAAAGTGCTCAAATATATAGATAAATATCATATTCTAGCCTAAGGATTTTGTAATCCATCTTTTCCAAAAATAGAGATTTGTTACAATAGCTTAGGAAAGAATATTTGCCAAAAATATGTTCATATCCTACTATCTAGGGTTTGATTTTTGACCAACTAAAAATGTGCCAACTGAAGCGAAAATCATGGGATATAATAGGAGAGTATCCAATATTCAATATCCATATCAATTTTGGATCCACCTTGCTAAGTTGGAGGACCATCAAGTCGAATTTCAAAGATTCTAGAACTCTGTCAGCAAATTTGGCTTGGCAAAATTTTGGAAAATAGGCCTCAAATATCATTCCATATCTTCTAAATAATAGCACCTGTGTAAAAAATAAAAGAGGTTTTTGTTATTGGATCCATTCTTGACAGAAATATCTTTTTTTTTTCAAAGATTCTTCTCTAGCTCCTCGAAATCTGCTCCCAAAGATGATGACTAAAACAGGAAAACATTAAATGCTAAAATCTGGAAAAATGGACCATAAAAATTCATTAGAATCTCTCAAAGTATGACACCTGTGTAAAAAGTGAGAGAGGTTTTTTTTATTGAGTTCATTATTGACAAAAACCTCTCTGATTTTTTCCAAAATCCTCTCCAATTGTTCAGAATGTGATCTTGACGTTGACTGCAAAAACATTCATTCCTAGAACTTGTGTAGCGCGCCCTACAGACTTTGCGTAGCAAATTTGCATAGTGCACTTGATTTTTCTTGATAATTGTGCAACTTATGGTGTTATAATCTTGTCGGAGACCTGTACTTATTTCAAAACTATATTCTCATCACCTCCCATTGTTCTTGCTAATCATGTGTGCCTACAACATTTGCATAGTAAATTTGGGCTACTGCTGCGCAAGTGCTACCTACAGCATTTGCGTAGCAAAATCCATATTGTTGTAACTCGTGCAGATCCAGGTGGTAGAAAATGACTGGGAACCTATATTTACCTCAAAACTCATATGTCTTTCACTTCATGCTGTCATTTTTAATCATATGAGTCTACAACATTTGTGTAGCAAAAACTTGCTACGCAGATGTTGTGTATGACAGTTTATCAGTCAGAACAGCAACTGTGCCCAGAAAATGTTTTATGTTGTCACCCTTGTGAAAACCATTCTCTAACATCAAATGCATGCTTCCCACAACTTCTATGACATAAAAAAAAAAAAACTTGGGATGACCTCTTACCCATTTGATTCCTTGGCTTTCATAATGGTGTATTATGAAATAGACACAAAAACCTTTTAGACTCAGACCTATGACTTGACTCTCCTTTGACATGCATATTTCCCAAGACAAAGACATGACTCTGAAAACTCAGAAAAAACCTTTAACCCTACACCAAAAACAAAGATGCTAACATTTGGCTCCAATGGGGATGTTATCCTCCTAGTGAGGTAGCAAAGAACAACATACCATGTGTTCGACCATTGGGTTTTATTTGACTCAAAAAGACTCTAAAGTGATAAGCAAACTATCTGACAAGACTTATTTGACATAATGTAACCAAACTCAGCATAAACTTAGGGACTTCACTCTAGCTTGCTCCTCCTTTGATAGAGAATCTCATTTAGGCTTCCATACACACATTAATGTTGGTCCATATTTTTCTTTGAGGTTATATGAATGAATCACATTGAAACCAAGCTTTTCCATGGTGGATAAGATCTGGGATGGTGATGATGTTTCACCAGAGATCACTTCAACAGTCTTGTGGAGAGATTTTCTCTCATGTGGTCGTGCATTTGCAATTATATTCAATAAAGTTGGTATCCCACTCAGGTGGTTGACTTTATATATTGCAATGGTGTCAAATATGACCTTTGTAGTCACATTCCTTAGATACAAATTTTTTCCATCATGTGCAGCCATGTCCCATGCAAAGCACCAGCCATTTAAATGAAATTGTGGCACCATCCTTATGGAAACGGTTAAAATTTTATTCCCATGTAAACCGCACATAACCATATTCGATAGACATCTGATCATTGTACATGCTTCCTACAAAAAGATGAAACCAAAGTGGTTTGTGGACTCTGTACCTTAAACCTTTTTTCTGATCCATTGGGTTGCTCCCATGTTTTCTAAAACCTTCAACATGCAAACTGTGACCTAATTTGCAACCAACTAAGTCTGCAACCGAAACCAAAAATAAAACTGAAACTGTAACCAAAAAATGATGAAAGAAATGCTCGCCATGCTTAGCTTATTCACACCTACCTACCCTAAGTTGAATGTACTTCCAAATCAAGTGAATTCAAAGATCCAGTGCAGCCAAGCAAGCACTTTGTCCACAAATTCAATTCCTTGCATGCATTCCTCCAGAAACAAAAATAGAAACCTATTTGATGACATATTCAATAAAAACTTACGAACATATTCGACTTTGAAAAAATTTAAAGACTTAGGCCCACTTGTTGACTCCAAGAAAGATGCAAAAGGATCCTTAAATGAATACAGAAGATAATCATACTATATCAACCCTTCAACTGCATATTTGTTTTCATGCAATTTCAATTGTTGATTGCCATAAAAGGACTGAAAATATGCATTGGACTGTAGTAATAAAACATCTTTTGGCAACAAGGATATAGCTGATTTTGACACTAAGTCATGATCTTCTTCACTTCCATCCTTACAACTGATCACAGGCTGCAAATTGTGACTGTTGAAACCCTCCATATAATCATCTATTAGGTCATGAAAAACAAGAGGAGATTGTTGCAATTCGTTGTTAATTTTCCCGATTGAGTCTAAATGACTTTGCATCATCCCATACTCATTTGCCTCTTTGAAATTTTCTCTCAACAATTTAAATGAAGCAAAGCTTAAAGGAAGAAAATTTTCATCAGCAAATTTACTATTTTCCTCATGTTCATTATTATTACAGAAATATAAGGGATGAATGTTTTCATCTGACTACTGACAAGGAACATTTTATGATAACAAACATACAGTTGGTTGCAAATATGAACTAATGAAATTCTCCATATACAAAGCCATAGGATCATTTTATGATAAAGAACATGCAGCTTGTTATTCTAAAAATTCAACCTCATAGGCATCATTGTACTCATCATATATGGGTTCACCAAAAATATTTGTAATGTCATCAAACAAGAAAATTGAGGCAGTGGCTTGTTCTTCTGCAGGCTCATCTGTAAATTCACTTTCATGGTTGTCTTCAAGTGCATACATAAAACAATATGCCTCTTGTTCATGATGACATGGATCCAAATTCAAATCAATATCAAAACAATTTGGGACAGCACCTTGCTCTTCAAGCTACTCATCATTCTTTGCAAGCGCATCCTCATGACATCCTTCAAGAAAACTTATGAGATGATCAACCTCCTGCACATTATGCATTGTATCTTGATCCTGAACTTTCAACTCCTCATCCAAAATCTGATTTTGCATCTCCTTACATGCTTGAATATTGTTTGCAACTTCCTGAGCATCATTGAACATCTGCTGCAAAGACGTAGATTTCCTCTCCATCAAAAAAAAGATAAATCTGATTGAAAGGTTGTTACATAATGGAGCATGGAAACAACTTTAGGAGATTGAACTTCTTTAGGCATATTGTAATACTAACTAACAAATCTTCTATCAAACATGGAGATATTTTCATCCTTATGTCTTTCCATGGCATGAAACTCATAAATATATTGATTCCATGATTTCCTCTCACCCCAGAATTTCAGAAAATCATCCTTCAATTCTTCCCATGAACTAATGGATTCAGGATGAAAGTGTCTAAACCACTACTTGGCATCTCCTTGCCAAGATTGATAAAATGTTCGCATACACACATCATCATGCTCAACCTCAAAAAGATCAATGAAATGCTCAAAATCATGGACATGTTTCTCAGTTGTGAGGGTATCAGGTTCTCCATTGAACACAAGTATTTGGAGAAAAATTATGAAGGATGTGAGGTAATTTTAAAGGTTTGTATCTCTGTTGAATCTTTGAGGGTGTTGGATCAAGTATAGGAGGTGATATATCAGCCTTGATTTCATGAGGCTCATCAACTTGACTATGGTCATCACATGCCTCATATGGAAGATTTTGATCAAAATCAATGATACAATGAGGAGATATATGTACAACTTTAAGAGAAGTATATACAAGTGCAGGATTCCCATGATCATCATTTGAATGCAGCAGGTAAAGAAAAATTTGTTTAGCATGTTCAGGAAAGGACAAAAGGTAATTAATAACAAAAAATATTATGTCTTGGAGAAAACTCAACTTTAGGTACTTGTTTTTTCCCATGATGTCCTTTCATACCTCTATTAATGGATCTTGTCCTCCAGTGGAGTCTTTGAATCGCATGTGAAGCTTGATTGGAGTCATCGGGTGAATGGTACAACCACCTTTTGTTTGACCTATGTTCACCATCAAAAGTCAAATCTGATCTTTGTCATTTTATCCCAGAGAATATTTCGGCTTCGTTCTCCGGAAATAGCGCCAAAATGTTATCACTCCGTAAATTTCCCTGGCTATGGAGGCAAGTCACAAAGGTAACCACAAACCAACTTATAGGATGGAAACTAGCCCTTCCAACCCAGAGAGGGCTCTCTCTTTATAGCTAAATCAAGAATGACAAACTATCTAATCAGTACAATGGCTAGATCATTGATGAGGATAGGATCGAAAAATGGGGTTTGGTTAGGCAAGAGGAAAAGGACCATTGGGCATGGAGTCAACCCATGAAAATGAATGAAAACAATGAATGGTAGGTAGAAATTTCTAGAGGAACAAAGGCTAAATTAGGTGATGAAATTTTAGTTTTGAGTTTGGTTGTGTAGGGTGGAAGAGGAAAAGAAACATATAACAGAATCAAAGCACCATGAAAGACGAATTTCGACCTAGTTAAGAAGAGAAACCGAGTTTAAATCACTTTAGTCTAAAGCACCATTAGATGAATTCTAGACCCTTTAATTATCCAATTTAAACATAATAAAATGAATATGAAAGTAAGGACACAAGAAGTACATACAAATATAAGAGTACGGACTTCATACCACCACCATTAGAATCTTTTTCATAAAAATTCCAGGACTTCTGCATTTGTATTTCGTTCAGATTCAGAGAATATTACAGTAAGGATCAAAATGACTATACTTTATGCCAACTCGCCCCCCATTTGCACCTTCAAAGTTCTCAAATATATAGATAAATATCATATTCTAGCCTAAGGAGGTCGAAATCCATCTTTTCCAAAAATAGAGGGTTGTTACAATAGCTTAGGAAAGAATATTTGTCAAAAATCTGCTCATATCCTATTATCTAGGGTTTGATTTTTGACCAACTAAAAATGTACCAAATGAAGAGAAAATAATGGGATATGATAGGAGAGTATCCAAGCTTCAATATCCATATCAATTTTGGATCCACCTTGCTAAGTTGGAGGACCATCAAGTCGAATTTCAAAGATTATAGAACTTTGTCAGCAAATCTGGCTTGGCAAAATTATAGAAAATAGACCTCAAAGACCATTTCATATCTTCCAAATAATAATACATGTGTAAAAAATAAAAAAGGTTTTTGTTATTGGGTCCATTCTTGACAAAAACCTCTTTTGGTTTTCAAAAATTAGTCTTCAAATCCTCAGAATCTTCGCCCAAATATGATGAATAAAACAGGAAAATATTAAATGCTAAAATCTGGAAAAATGGACCGTAAATATTCATTTGAATCTCTCAAAGTATGACACATGTGTAAAAAGTGAGAGGTTTTTTTTTATTGAGTTCATTATTGACAAAAATGTCTCTGTGTTTTTCCAAAATCCTATCCAGTTGTTCGTAATGTGATCTTGAATTTGACTGCAAAAACAGTCATTCCCAGAACTTGCATAACACACCCTGCAGACTTTGTGTAGCGCACTTGATTTTTATTGAAACCTGTACAACTTCTGGTGGTAGAATCTTGTTGGATACCTGTACTTATTTCAAAAATATATTCTCATCACCTCCCATTGTTCTATCTAATCATGTGTTCCTATAGCATTTGCATAGTAAATTTGGGCTATTGTTGCGCAAGTGCTACCTACAACATTTGCGCAGCAAACTCCATCTTATTGTAACTTGTGCAGATCCAAGTGGAAAAAAATGACTGGGAACCTATATTTACCTCAAAAATCATATGAATTTCACTTCATGCTATCATTTTTAATCATATGAGTCTCCAGAATTTGCGTAGCGAAAACTTGCCGCGCAAATGTTGTGTATGATAGTTTATCAGTCAGAACAACAATTGTGCCCACAAAATGCTTTATGTTGTCACCCTTGTGAAAACCATTCTCTAACATCAAATGCATGCTTCCCACAACTTCTATGACATAAAAAAAAACTTGGGATGACCTTTTACCCCTTTGATTCCTTGTCTTTCATGATGGTGTATTATGAAATAGGCACAAAAACCTTTTAGACTCAGACATATGACTTGACTCTCCTTTGACATGCATATTTCCCTTCATTTGATCAATGGTATAACACCTTTAAATAACCTTATGAAATAGAACACACTCACTATGACTCATTTAGGAATTTCTTAGTCTTCCCAAAACCAAGACATGACTCTGAAAACTAAGAAAAAACCTTTAACCCTACACCAAAAACAAAGATGCTAACACCATCCAGAATTCCCATGTATGCATAAACAAATAGATCAAATGGCCCAAATACTTCAAAAAAACAACCTTGGAGATCGCATCCCTGAGGTTGTCGAAGAAGAAGCCAGAAGATCAAAATCTCAAGAAAGGTAATTCTAGCCATGCTTTGATTTCTATCAACTCCTCTCTCAATGCTTGGATTGTAGATTCAGGAGCATCATACCACATGGCATCCACAAAATAAGTATACTCTTCATTCGATTCATCCAAAGGTCCTCCTATTCTGATGAAGGAAAACTCTCCATTTGAGGTCACCGACAAACGAATAATTGAACTCACAAATGAAAGCTCCGAGAATGTGCTACATGTTCCCAGACTTTCTGTCAATCTTCTCTTCGTGTATCAAATGACAAACTCTTGTAGTGGAAAGAGAGTTGTATTCACACCTAATTTTGTGGATATCTATGACATGCAAACCAATTCCAAGTTTTCTACCGATGAGGTAAATCATCAATCCAGACTCTACACATTTTCTAAATTTATTGAACCATATTTTGCATTACTACTTACCCATGCTGATGAAAGTAGTAGGATATGGCACAAAAGGTTTGGGCATTTAAATTTCAGATATATGCAACAACTTAGAAATAATGGAATGGTTGATGGTCTACCTGACATCCACTTCTCGAAAGGAAAGACTCAGAAGACCTCATTTCCTATAGATCTGATCCATAGTGATATAATAGGCCCTTTTATGCATCCATCAATCAGTAAAGCAAGGTATGTGCTCATTTTTGTTGATGATTTCTCACGCTTCACATGGAATTTCTTTCTCAAGAAAAAATCAAAGGTATTTCAACACCTCAAAGATTTCAAATCCCTTATTGAAACATAGTCAGGAAAGAATATCAAAGCCCTCTAAATAGATAATGGGGGGGATTATGTCTACCATGAGATAAAAAATATTTGTCTTGAGGCCGAGATTCAGTTGCAGCACACGGTTCCCTATACTCCGCAGCAAAATGGAGTTGTTGAGCGGAAAAATAGATCTCTAAAAGAGATGGCATCTTGCATGCTACATGCAAAGTCACTTCCACAAATATTATGGGTTGAAGCACTTAATTGTGCAACCTACATCCAAAATAGATCTCCCCATAGATCTATCAAGGATAAGACCCCCTACGAGGCTTGGAGCGGCCTCAAACTAGAAGTGACCCACTTTCGTATATTCGGTTCTCATGCATGGACC